>OY978217.1:26383017-26650517 GCA_963854785.1 Vaccinium vitis-idaea | reverse complement strand
AACCAAATCTAGTGCTAAAGCAATATCATAATTGAATATAGAGGTTCTATTATAGATCAATCACTTGTTTAATTTTATAAATAGATCTGAAGGATTTTTCTTTGTAGAATGATTTACAGAGCATTGCAATGGGCCAATTATGAGAAAAATACATGGTAGATCTCTCTCTCTCTCTCTCAAAATTTTAAGTTCTACCAAATACCATTGTAAATTTGCCAAGCTCATTAATCAAAAGGATGTTGGTCTTCTTACTGCACTACATATAAGGAGTACTTGTTCTATCGTGCCGTTAATTGGAGTACCTAGAATATTGCCTGATATAGACATCAAATTTTGTGATCTTAGAATTTAAATCAATTTGCAAAATATCCGACAAATAGAGCTACAATTTGGCATTGGATTTCACGAATATGTGTCTCACAGAATACTCAATCCTAAGTATGACGTAACTGTGAACAGTCCAATACCAAAGTTGAGACTACAATCGCAAATAAAGAAATGCATAAAAACTTTTTAAACATTAGTAAAAGCATTTCATTTTTTGGCAAATGGCAAAGGGATATAGATAAGCAAAAGATGACAAATTTATGTAGCTCACACCCGATACAGTAGTTTTAATATAACAGAGGAGCATGCAAAATGATAAGTTCCTAAACTTAAGCATTCCTTGTTTTGACTGTAGCCAAAGCTTAGACAAAGAAATAGTACGCTAACTAAACGATATTAAAAATAAGATAGCTTGTCCGATCATTGCTTTAAGCTTGCGTGGGGCATGACCAAACCACTCATAAATCCTCTCTGCATTGCCATCATCAAACACTATCATCTACAACTCAAGTGTTGGGGACACAACCACGAATACATAATTGAACATATCCAGTTCTAGTGCAGCCACAAATTGTCCTAGGATAGTGGTATGAAGCCTTTTGTTGACAAAAGGGAATGACCCACGTACGATTGCCCATCCTAATTTTGATTTGCTTGCATCCCATTGTCACCAAATAATGGGCCTACCCAATTCTGGAGCTCCTATAGAGGACGGCCAAAATAGTCAAAAGTAAGCAAATGACCTTAATTTGGGTATCTGGAAAGAAGAAAAGACTGCAAACCTTACCATAGCAAAATTGGCATTGGGTGAAATTAGAAACATAAACTTTAAATCAAGTTGTTGCCTTTCCAACACCGAAGGCAGGCAAGAACTAACAACTTGGTCAAGAAAATGTTAAATAATCTAAGCACAAAGTAACTAAACAACTAAATAATTCATATTTGTGGAACATTAACTTTACTATCGAACCTGGTAATGGTAGAAGAATTTGCCAACCATGATCGGCCCTTGACCATGAATACACAACATTGGTATTGGTGTTGTCAAGGATAAACACCTCAAATACCCATTGTCTTTCGCAGCCAATAACAACCTTATAATTAACCTCGAGATTATGATTATCACAGAACTCTTCCCAACCACGAGTAAGTTCATTGTCACTAACAAGAACTGGCCAAGTTTTATTGCCATGCTTGAGTAAAATCCATTTTGCCATTCCTTCACCTTGAAATACATGTGCAAGTCCTAATGAGATTCTCTGGAAAAAAAAAAAAACCATGATGTAATATAAGTTATAAACAAAGCACAATAGAAAAGAGAGAAGAAACAAAAAAATTCAAAACTCAACTGTTGGACCAATGAATTCAGGGCCAGACACATCTAGCAGATCGATACCAACGACGTCCAACATCTGCATGTTCAAAATAAATTTGAGGAAAACTATAAAAAACAAAACATCAAAATTTTATGAAATATAAACTAAAAGTACGTACGTCAGCTTATGTCTTGAACAAAGGAGTGATAAACGACTGACTTCAACCAAACAACTATTTGATTCCTGAAATTCCACTGAAAAATATTCCCAAGCAGCAAAATGTCCTTGTAAAAGCTCACAAAGGTTGAAGAAGTCTTAAAGAACAAATGATTTGTTCCATTATTATCAATCGATGCTCTAGCAATGACCCTATTGCCCCGACTTGTTTCCAATAGTAGAAGCCACAAAGGGGACGAAAGTTGGGAGGATGCTTGACAAAGAACAAGTGAATGAAAGGTTCTCGGACAGTCATAACTTCAGTATAACATAAACAATATTAGATGCAAATTATGGAGACGATAAATTACATACGCAACATTCAAATAAATAATTAAAGTACTATGAAAACTATAGACAGTAAAAAATTAAATAAAACTGCGCTCAGGTATGACAGATGAAACTCATGGCTTATCTTTCATAATCAAAGCTAGCTTTGATCTTTGGGAGCCCCATAGATAGAAAGAGGTAGAGTTAGTTGTAGGTTCGTATCAAGAACAGGTGGGTAGATCGTTGTACAAAACATAGTTGAGTACTCTATTTCAAACTTTGCAAATGATATGAATCATATCACTAAGTAACATCCTTCTATTGTTTTCTTTCATTAAAAGTTTCAACCAAGCTCTGCAAGGACTATGTAGTCTTCAATCTTAATTTATACTTGCAACAAAATGTCATGGAGAAACAATGACAACTAAGATGGAAAATATTAAGTATAGTTGTATTTTTTTATTTTTCCATCTTGGAGTAAATTTATGGTTTATACTGAAGCCAAGAACCACTAAATAGCACGATGCAAACAACAGGAAGTTCCATACTCAGAAATTACTAAATCTAAACTCTAAAACTAAGAAGTTTTATGGAGTATGAAGTGGAAAGTCACAGTTTACCTGCAAGGATAGAAAAAGAGCAACATGAAAGCACAAATTCTACGAAGAATACAAAAATACAACATCAACCAAAAGTATACCAAAGCGCTGGAGGAACGAAACCGAAATTATAGACAAAGGAGTAATGTAAAAGCACAATAGAAGACTAAAAAAATTAAAACCAAAAGAAAGACTTGCTACCAAATTCCAGAAACGAGTAAACCCTAGATGCAATAAATAGTGAAATAAAATGAATATAAACGCAACAAAAGGAATGATACCTAACTTTGGCCTGCATAAACTGAGCCTCAAAAGAAACCACAGCTGAACAATCCTATCAGAATTCACAACAGACGCCAAAATCGTGTCTGGTGGAAGCGATGGAATAAAGAGAAACGAAGGAAGGACGATAGCTCTCTGGTCGAAGCGATGGAAGAAAGAGAAATGAAGAAAGGACAATAACTCTGTGGCTGAAGCGATGGAAGAAAGAGAAACAAAGGAAGGACGATACAAGTGTAAAAATCGCTCTTGAGCATTTAAAACCAAATCCCGCTCGATTGAAGAAACGAAGGAAGTCCAGTATGTAATAAATCGATTTGATTTGTATATTGGTCTTGATTTTTCATGAAATTTACAGCTACTAGTTTATTGTATTTTTTGAGTAAATTATTGATGCACGTATACCTAAAATAATTTAATTCCTGAATTTATTGGGAATTTTTATGTATATGTTTCAAAAAATTAATGTTGGTAAAACTTTGTAGAATTATTCATATACATTATTTGACAATATTCATTTATACTATGCATTAATATCTGCTAAAGATCTAAGGAGTATTTTTCATATATAGTTGATATGATTTTTAATATGCTTTTGTTGCGTACATGATATTTTTTGTTTCCTTACATTCGAATAAAAAATAATTTCGACTTTCTTAATTTAAAAGATGTTATTTTTAGAAATTTGTATGTAACAATGCTTCTGACAATTTTTGAAAGATTAATATAACCATTTAGTAAAATTAAATCCTGTAGTTTAATTATGATTGTCTCCATAAAATAAATAAAATATTGATTAACTATATCTAATTACAAATCATGTATGATTGCTATGGATATATGTAAAGCAAGATAGATCTGTTAATGAATTTAGTGCCCAAAAATTTGCAAAATTATATATACAAACATTTTGTATCTTTTAAAATGCCAAAAGAGAGATTAAGAAATTAATATTTAGGAATGAATGCAATACTACTATATAAGTGTTTTTGTATTCGAATTTTTATATTGTTAGGCTAAATTAATGCCAACATAGAGAACACGAGAAAATAAGATAAGTAGTAGTTTAAGAACTTAGAATACTTCAGATAACTAACAAAATACATACAATATTTAGTACATAAAATTACAATTAACATAAGGCAGAGCACAACATAATCGCATTAATTAAATACGTTGAATACTTGTCTTTGCTTTACCTTTTAACAAAAGCTAAATTTCCAATGTTCAAAAGGCAGTACAATGATTATGTAGTTTTATTCCAAACCAGGGCAGGGATGGATTGCTTGAACTAACGGCATTATATTAAAGAATCCAAATCGCTTAATGTGTTTACACATTGTGAATTCATACTGTGATAGGATAATAGATACTCCAATATTTACTCCCCTATTCCATGTTAGGTAATTAATGGACTTTTTTTTAATTGCCTTCTGAATTCATAATTTATCCTCGAGAACTTGCATCAACTTTAAATAGTGTTAATTTGTTCATCACAAGGACAACAACTAAACAAATGACTTTGGAAGGACAATATCACACGACAAGAACGAAAAAGAAAAAGAATTCCAGGTCCTGAGGAAAACCATTACCAAGAAGGAAAAAAAGATATCACAAATGAAGGAAATGCCCCACATTGAACAAAAGATCCCATCAACACCAAGCAAATGCAAACTAGAGAAATGCTCATACATTCACAGAATCAAGTCGCGTTATTCTTCTCTAGGCAAGCTCACATCCTGGTCTGTTGTCTTGTTCTTCGGCTTGATTCTTTCGCTAATATAGCACTAGTCATATAACTTGTTTCAATTTCAGACTTATATTTACATACATATTTAATTATCCGCCATTCTTGTTTATGAGAGAAAATAATTCAAATGCATAATTTCTCAATGTATCCAACCATAAAATGTTGTTTACGTAAAAGATACCCAGAAACCAAATATACAAGAGTCAATCCCACAACAATCGATCATAAAATCCAAAAGCTAAAACACATACTACAGATTTACACCGAGCATAAAGCAATTATAACAAAACATGCTGCAAAACGCAGCGCAAAATAACACCAGAATCCTAAGTCCTGAAAATTCTAGACCGACTGCATACTTTCTCGTAGTTCTTATCACCTTCAAACAGGATCATCCACACCTTCTAATCAAATGATACCACTACATCAGTTCACTACCTACATCATCAGAACAATTTAACCAAAACTCCAAGAAAACTAAACTACCAACCACAAACTTGATGGCTTGAAAAGAACCAGAATTTTCAAACAGACATAGATTAACGAAATTATAACAAACAATACCTCGAACAGTGGTACGAGCAAACAAATAGCAAATCACAGCATGTAAGCACTCAACCAGTTGCTCTTCAGAAGCCCATCGCCTCACACCACCATTCGGCAGCATTAAAGCGTAATCCCTACAAAAATTAAGCCACATTCCTTATATCCAAAGTGTGTAAGCACCAAGTGATTATCAGGCAAGTTGTAGTGAGCCTTCAAGATGAGCTCTATACTCTTCTAGAGTCAATGGACTATCATGATCATTCGTCAATGCTCGAGGAGTCCCATTCTATTTTGGTGCTCTAGATAGATTGTTTGTCGTTTATGAACTATTTAAGAACAAGTACTCAATTATATAGGCTATGCGGCATCACTCAGTCACGTTGAGTTGTCAATCAATGATGACGACGGGTCTTCGCTGAAGCTTTACAATAGTTACAATCACAAAAAACTGCGGGCAAAAGATAATCCTTGCAACCCGTGGATAATAATCTTCAACAGAAATGAATAGGGTTTTCTACCGTTAATCTATATATAAAACCTCAAAAACCAAGTATATATAACTTGTGCACTTAAGCAACTAAGTAATAGACAACTCAACTGGATTGAGTGATGATACATAGGCTATATAATCGAGCACTTGTTCTTTAAATGGTTCATAATCGACTAACAATCTATCTAGAGCACCCAAAACAAAATAGGACTCCCCGAGCATTGACGCATGATCATGATAGTCCATCGACTCTAGAAGAGTACGGCGCTCATCTTGAAGACTCATTGCAGCCTGCTTGATTTCGGCAAACACTAATCTTTTTATTTCATTTCCTTCAATTTTTTTTCCCGAAGGTTGTCTAAAATTCCATATGAAGTTTGACAGAAAATAGATTTGTATTTTGGAGATTGCCCCCGTTTGCTGTTGTTAGCGATAAGAACAGTAAATTAGAAAACACAATCAAAACAGAGCAGATCATGTTTCTTCTGGTTTAACTGTAAGTAATAAGTAGTGTGCCTATGAAAGGTATAAGCCATTAATGACTCATTCAACTATACAATTGTAGGAGAATTGCATACTGAATTATCGAATCCTCCATACAAATAACTATTTCAATTATGTTGATCTCACATTTCTATAACAACAATTTTGACCGCTAAGCAAGAAAATTGAATAATGCATCATATTACCTTCTTCAGAACAACTAGATCTTCACTCATAACCTGCGAAAACATGATACAAAATGAGCCTAAAATAGTCACATATTATGTTGTCAATACAAAAAGTTCAAATACAATTATGCTACTACCGAAATGATAGAGATGAAGTATTCTTACATAGTCATTATATTCACGGCTAGCCTTATTCCTTATTCCTCCCCATTGTAATTAACATACCAATAAGTATCTAGGACCACCAGACGCCTTATTCCTCACTCCAAAATCTCAATAACCAAGATGCTTAACGCATTTCCTTCAGTATTTTTACTATTTCCACATTGCAGAAACTTCTCGAACATCTGTTTTTGTCCACAGAGCACAACACCAGTGTTTTCTGGAAAATAGTAACTTCAAAAGTAAGTACACGCATAGCCACATGCACTACCTACTTGTACATATCCAATTATCATTAGGTCGTGGTAATATTGGAACAATGTTAACATCCAAGCATTCCCACTCTTTGAACCTATCCTATTGAAGAAACTTAAACTTGAATATTAACTCCGATATTGCACGCAATGGTTGATTTGAGGGACATGACAATCCAATAATATAAAATAAATAGAGGAAACAAAGTAGTACCTGATAAACTATCCCTTGAAGATTTCTAGCACTGTAATATAGCCTCACATCTGGTCTTTTGTTGCCACTGAATCCTGATTCAATTAAAGATAAAAAAATTCATTCATATCCGTAGCTATACTACCAAAATAGAGAAGCAAAAGTAGAAATTAATAAACTAACATCTAGATAGCTATAGGCTTATAACACGAGCATCAAAACAAACAGATGTATGTTCTGTTTCTCCTGCTACTATTTCTATTACCCAATTAGGAGTTAAACATTTTAAAGGCAAACAATCAGCTAATGTCTCTTGAAGATCAACAATTTCAATGAAGGTAAAGATGCCCACGAGCTTTGTTTACACCCAAATTTGGCATTTTTTATTAAGCCACCATGTGGCATAAAAAATTACGCAACGGCGAATGAATTTTGCCAAGATGTTGAGAAAAATTAGCTACGTGGCATTTATTTTGCTCAAACTTTGTTCGGAGCGAGACGCGCCGAATAATTTTGCATTGGGATCAATTTCGAACCCATGTTTCCCCCTTTTATCTTTGATTTTCACGAAAGGGGGAAGTGGGAACTTATTTTCCGCTCCAAATTGTAGAACCACTCATAACCGTTAATGGAAAGTAATGGGCAGCAGTTAGAGACACTTGGCAACCTTGGGACCAAATGTAAGTCCATGATTTACTCTATTTTGAACGTGGGAAAGCTAAAACTTACCAATTCAAGTGATGAAGAATGGCTATCATGGGACACATGGCATGTTCTTGTATGGGATGACTCCATTATTCTTTGACCCATCTGCACGTTGGTGAGTTTTGGCTCCAAATTGGGAGTAAAACTGCTGGTAACTACCCATTACACCAGTGGAGGTGTCGTACATGGGAAACTTGGTAGCAATGAAGATAGGCGGGAAACCAAATTTCAGGCCCTTCAGCAGTCTATAAATACGTTAATCAAAAAAAAAAAAAAAAGCAGTCTATAAATACAAGAAATGAAGAAGGACAATGGGTTCCACAACCATAAACCTCACAGTTAAATCAAACTCAAGTCACTCAACTTACACTCAAAGTCCTCAACCCGTTGCAGCCATTCAACCACGTTGAAGCCTACAACACAATTGAGTCCTTCAGTTTTCAGTCATTCAGCAAGCCTAGCCCTGTCTTAGTCTTTCTATTGACTATTTTGTACCCCACTTTTGTTAATTATCATTAATAAAAGTTGGTTTTTATTTTATCTCGTTGATCCTGAATTTCCAACACGGTTGGGAAATTCTAAGTCCTCACACGTAAGGCAAACCACGAACCATTTGCAACTCTACCCCTTTGAGGTTTGCACGCAATCACACGAACGAAGTCAAAAAAGGTCTCGAAGGCCTCTATCACATTCGGACTGCAAACGGACAGTCCTGGCATGCCCAGCTCACAAACCACATCAAACGCTTGTGGTTTCTTCGGTGTTGACAAGCTTTCAAGAAGTTAAAAAGATATTTATGGTTCTAAGCAATAAAGTTCAACTATCAGCATACGTAGCTCATAGTAACGCAAAAAGTCTGTTCTACCTAACACAATTACACCTACAAGTGAGGACGAAGAGGACTCAATTGGAAAAATCATGCCAATGTTGGAAGGCTGGAGGAAATGAACTTAATTTCACCAAAACACAATGGAAGTCATTCCGGGAAAAAAGCAAATATCAAGATAAATACCTATTGCTGCATTTTTGCCCTCATTTATACATGAGTCATCAATGAGAAACAAGTTCAAGAAACAATGGTCTTTAATCTTGCTAGCTAATCTACGATTTACCACAAGTTATATGATTAGTGCTATATTACATAAAGAAATCATCCAAGGTTCTCAAGACCACCACTTCTGGGACGTTAAAAGCTCGATACAGCTCATTTCAAAACTGGTGCACTGTTATACGTGACAAAAACTTGACTCTACAATATGATACTATAACAAGTTCTGAACAGATAATCATAAACAAAATCAACAATAGAAGAGGACTACATAGACACAAATTTACAGCCATTAGATTTTTTGTAAGAGAACTGGCACAAAAATAGATCTACAGAACGTTTACGTACCAAACGGATGTCGAAAGCCTCAAAACTTGACGCAAGAAAAGGACAACGGAACTCTATTAAACGTCAAGTTGCAAAAGCACGACATGCTAAAGGGATCAGAAAAATTACTCCAACAGAACTTAATGACTACGTAAAAAAACTCTAGAAATCAAATAATAGAACAACAATAGTGGTTTTCTTTTTTTCAATAACCAGGAACAAAACCCTAACCTACAATCAAAGATAAGAGCACACCATCTCCTCCTTTTACATAGCACCGAGCTGTAATCGTCATGATAAACAATAACAACATAAGAGGGCTACAAAGGCACAAATTTACAATAATTAGATTTCTTGAAAGAGAACACACACAGATATAGATCGTAAAAAAGAGAAAAAGTGCTTGCCTTTTGTCCTAAAGAAGTGTATTGTTGTCTCCCTCCCTCCCTCTCTCTCTCTCTCTCTACAGAAATCGCATCTTGAAGACGGTTTTTTCACTGATAACAGACATCCGAACGCCAGAGTTGCGTAATTGTATGAGCACCAGCGGAGATAGAGTCAAGGAAGCAGTTGTAGGAGAGAGAGAGAGATGGAGAGAGAGAGAGAGAGAGAGAGAGAGAGAGAGAGAGAGAGAGAGAGAGAGAGAGAGAGAGAGAGAGTAGCGTATCTGTATGAGCACCGACGGAGATAGGGTGAGAGAAGTGATATTGCGCGCGCGCGCGCGAGAGAGAGAGAGAGAGAGAGAGAGAGAGAGAGAGAGAGAGAGAGAGAGGAAGATTCTCAACACGTTCTCGTGCGTGGTTTATCATGCGTCCACCAATAGATGTGCCTGAGAGCAATACAAATCTCTCTCTCCACTTTAAGTCCAAGGACATGAATTGATGGAAATACCCCTCATGGCAAACCTATAGGTTCTCCAATCGAAGGACACAATAGGAAAAATTGAGAGAAAAGCTGGGGAACGCCAAAATCAAACTTACGCTTCTTAGGGTTTTAGGTTTTAGGTTTTTGGATTTTGAATATGGATTTGTTTGATAGATCTCAATTAGTTCTATATGGCAACGTATTCAAAATCACGTAAAACAATCTAAATTATGAAATATAATCAATTGAAAATGACACAAACTTCTAAAAATGACAAATAAATTGGGATAGAGGGAATAATAATAATGTGGTAAATCAATTGCAAGTTTGGTTGTAAAAATAGGTGTGTGAACTGTGACCAGACAGACTTTCCCAATTAAATTGCGTGCGGTGCAAATAGGAGTCATTCTCGTTGGAGGATCAGAACAGAACAGACTTTTGTTCACTGACCCGCCTCAACTCTCGTGGGAATTCGAAATCGATCGAGTTTCGTCACCGACAAACATTGGAAGGAAATGGGAACAGCGCCATGGAAGCAGTTGCTTCTCAATGCCTTGGAGTCCAATTCCACCCTCAAGCACTCTTCCTTCTTCCAGCTTGTATGTCTATCTCTATAACACACACACCCTTCTATTTTGGATCATTCTCTTTTCATATTTTTGTTTCCAAGTAATATTCCGCTATGGGTTTTCAGGCGACGATCGGATCTAACGGCAGACCCTCTAATCGTACCGTCGTTTTCAGGTCTCTCTCTGTATTATTATTTTTTTTGGGAGTGTGTATTTTTGCGCGTGTTAAATCTTGGATTTATTGATATTTGTCTAATGAGCAGAGGGTTTGAAGAGAACAGTGACAAGATTCAAATCAATACTGATTGCCGTAGCCGCAAGGTTCTTTCTCTCTCTTTATGCTTCAGTTATCTGGGGTTTTCAAATTTGTATTGACTAGGGGTGTTTTTTTTTGGTCGGCAAACTTGGGGTTTTGTTTTGGATTTATAGGCTAATTCTTTCTAATAATGCTCGAAGTTAAGGGTTTAATAGATTATGATGTGGAGTTTTTATTTATGTTTATATAATGGGTATGGAAAATGGCTATACAACCCCTTTTCCAACCCCCATTGGACTTGCTCCTAGAGTTGAACGTTCTACTTTTAACAAAAAAATGCAGATTGATGATTTCAAGCATTGCCCATTTGCTGAGGTAATTATGCTTTATTAAGGTATTGTCTCGTCCATATAACTTTCTGGAGTATCATATTTTTATGTAGTTTGCTTAATTACTTAACCGCTGAATTGCATCAAGTAGAATTCAATTAGAAGAGTATCGTGAATTTCATCCTTTGTTGTCATCTTATCTTTTGAGTTTTGTGCTCTATGGTATAGATATGTTGGTATTTCACTGATTCTTGGGAGCAATTCCGGATTAATGGAAACGTTGATGTCATTAATGGGTCATGTCCTGATCCTTTGAAGCTTCAGGTACCCTTTCCAGTTTCCAATTTGAACACATTGCAAATACCATTTCATTTCTTACTATTACTGTTGATTTCTGAAAACATAGTAGTGTTTTTGTGGAGTTCTTCAAGCCCTTTTTGTTTTTGTTTTTTTTTTTTTTTACATTTTTTGGCTAATCAAATGTATATGCATACATACACACAGTCTTCGGTTTGAGGTACGGATAAAATTATTGAATTATCAGTTTATCACATTTGGCAGGATTGAAATTTGTTCCCAATATAACTGCATCATATACAGTAACCACTAAATGATAACAGCCAAGGTAAGCATAATTATTCATTGTCATCTAATGGGAGGAATGAAGCGGTGAGCACACTTGAGGAATAAAAATTTGGTCGTTAACGCAGGCGGCATTGGTGTGCAGAACCACCTGTCATTCTGAGTTTCCTTCCTTCAAATAAGTTAGTGATTATTGGAATCAACACAGAGGTGTAATAGAAGCTTAGCCTATAGACTACGATAGAATTAGTAGAGATAAGTTTCTTACCGTAGAGCCTGGAGGCAAAGCATATACTTTTCTTGTAATTTTGTAAAACAAACTCGGGTGTTATCTCGAGTCCAAACATCCATTGCAGCTCGAAAAAAGTACTCCAAGTTTTTTTGCTCATTTCTTATCCATGACTCCCAAGAAGCTAATAAACCAAATTGGATCTTGGTGAGGTGGAAGTATCTGGTGGAGACTGCTACAAGAGAGGGAGAGAGAAGACAAAAGAAAGAGAATAGTATAGATCATGAAAGTATTATATAACTTGTACTTATGTAGGCAAAAGCAAAATAACCCTGGGAATCTTAAAGCCTAAACTACATTTTAGAAATTAGATAAAATATGACCACCTCAAACCGATGCAATAGTATACACTCGCAGACCAGGTTTGGTTAGGGTAGTATGGAGACGTTCATACATGCTAATTCAAATAGTGAAACCGCTTGAGAGATCTTATATGCTTAGGTTTAGTTGTCCTGATTAATTAAGAGGGATTTTGTGAATGAACTAATGAAACCAATGCTCAATGTGCTAAGTGCTAACCTTCTGAAGTAACCCACAAATTTTTCTTGAATCAAAGTTTAGCACCGTATTGTCCTAGTTTTGGTGGAGGAAACAAAGTTAATCCTAATAATGGGATCATGGACCCGAGAAAGTATTACTAAGGAGATTATGTAGCAAAATTTGGGGATGCGTCAATTCTTGTAGTTCAACTGCATTTGAATAACCATTGAAACTTTGCTTTCTGTTTGGGCAAATATGCACGACGGGTCTGTACTTTTGCAGTTTCCAGAATCATAGAAGTTTTGCAGAATACTTTTTCATAAATTGTTTTTAAGAATAATTGCTCACTATTGTCATATCACACTCATACAGGAAGTAGTTAATTCAAAAATTCGAAATCATCATTTTAGTGCTTTCTCATTACATGTTCGTCTTCAAGAAATTCTAAAAAAAGTAAGTACAAAAAACCGTCAACCAAACATAGCCACTGTGAATTTGGAACTTTGTAGAGCTCATGTTTCTCTGCTGATGCAGTACAGTTTCGTTCTGTTTTTTGTTTGTTCGTATGCTTGCACCTCCAGGTGCAAGTATTGTCCAAAAACGTCTTCTCTAACCATCATTGTACTACTTATTATTTTTTAAGCAGTGATTGCACTTCTTGGTAACTACAATGGAATGGTAATTAATGTTGGCATTATCTTAGCTACATCAATCAAATGTAACTGAGTAGGTTTTGGCTTGCCCCTTCTATGCTACTAGTGAAGCGCTAAATAGCTGATTCATTTGCCTTTGAACCGGGAATGGACTGAGAAATAGAAAGGAGGCCATAAGTAGTAGTTGTAGGTAGGCACCCTCTGATCCCTTTCTTTTATGCTATTCCATGATACCGGTGAAACTGGTCAATGTACAGCAAAACTATTTCCTTACCACAGCTTCTGGTAGACTCTAAAAAACTGGACTGTTTCTGAGAGTGCTATTGACACAATTACTCATATTTCGAAAAGAGAAATTTTCTGTGGCTTGTTGCCTATAAATGTGACTTTTAAATAATGATATTAGCATCTACTTGCTACATAATGGTCTTCTAATACTTACTAGCTTCCACATTTCTGTTGGGATGTTTGGATCATTGGTTTTGAAGGGATTTACCATGATCCAAACATGGCCTTATTATCCGTCACTTGCTTTTGTAAAGACAACATATGATTTCGATTGTCAAATCTTCTAATGCAGCAAAGAGAGAAAGCTTGGTTTGGTAGTTCTCCAAAATCAAGACTGCAGTACTTGGGGCCTAATCCTGGTCTCCCCGCACTAGATGAAAAACCATCGCAAGAGTCCTCTTTAGATCCATCAGCAGGCCCAGTTGATGCATTTTGTTTGCTTGTTCTAGATCCGGAACAGGTTCTTCTTCTCTCCTCTAGTACGTGCTGCTGAATTTCTTTAACACCATAAAATTTACAGGGTTTTTATCATGAATGTACAGGTTGATTACTTGAATTTAAAGATCAATGAGAGACTAACCTTTGCAGCCAAACAGAGCATCGACGGAGAGAAGTTTTGGACCGTGGAAAGAGTCAATCCATGACTGATTTGCATAAATTCAATCATGTGAATGTGTGGTTAAAAATAGATTGAATTCTACTTTTCACAAATCACAACGAATTCATGTTTTGCAATTCAATGTTATTCGTAAAAATGATTTGACTACATTGTAAGAAAAGGGAAATGATATTACAATACCATATTCGCTTATTGCGCTCTAAATTTTATCCTTTCATGGGTTTTAACAATTGATTGTGTAATTTTAATCACGAAAGATGAATTCTGAAGTGCATTGTAACATTAACAAGAAAGTATACTGTGAAAAATCAATTTCCTAGGAGTATGTCCCCGGAAGCAAAAATGGCTGGCCCATTTCACTGCTTTTTACTCCAATGGACTCTTTATATATGGCTAGGTGTTTTGCTTCACTCCAACTTTACTAGCTACATTTACTACCTGGGCTATGGAGGGTAGGGAAATGGTATGGAAGGTTCAGATTATCCAATTACATTCTACGAAGTACAATTCCAGTCTTCAGGATAATGCCGCAGAGAGAAAAACAAGGCAGCTCATTGGTTGGCTTCTAATAGCTTAAGTAGGGAAATTTTGTTCAAGGCAGCTCATTGGTTGGCTTCTAATAGCTTAAGTAGGGAAATTTTGTTCAATACGGGTTGTATCCCGCCCGACCTTTTTGATGTTATTTGTAAGGATTTGTCTTGTTAATGTTAAGCTAATCATTTCAAAAAAAAAGAAAAAAAGAAAGGATGTATGAGAGGATGACAAAAATCAAGAATATGAGCACAGACACCTAAGTTATATAAAAAAAATAAAATAGAGAATATGATTGGATTATGAATGAAAAAATGAATGGGCAAAACAAATAATTTTTTTGCATTTCTTTTATTTGAAAAATTCAAGAGTAGGGTTCGAGATGCTCTAAGAAACTTTAATTTCTCCGCTAAGTGAGATGTGCGAAAGTGTATGCGAATTATGCTAGATAATTGTTACTTTCTTCATATGTTAGTGTTTTCTTTTTTGGGTAATTACAAGGTGCATGTCACAGGTCAGTTTACGCGCACATTGGATTAATCCTTAAAGTCTCTTTTACAGCTGTTTCACATGCTTAAGCGTGGAAGTAATATGGCCCAAGAATTGTTTAGAAGGAGAATCAAACTTGAAACCTTAGAGAGTAAACCCTTAAGTCTCAGGCCAAAACCACGTGTTTAATGAACCAAGGGCCAAACATCTAGCAAAATAACTTCACTTACCTGAATTATTCAATGTTGAACGAGGCCTTTTGACATAATGCAGTGTAAGCCTTCCCATGCAAAACATCTAACCCAAATGAGTATTTCAACAACTGTCCAATGAGGAAATTTTGAAGGAAAAAAAACCCAATTGTGTTTACCATCAGAAAGGGAACAAGTTCCCTTTTTTCCACCCAGAATTTGTGGAATACTCATTTGAGCAAGAGGCATTAGCAAGGGAGGGATAGATAGAAACCAATTTCCATTCCTCAGGGAAAAGAGAAAGCCAAGGCATGGGGGGTTTATGTACATTTTCAACAAAAGCAGTAAAGGTCTGACTTATATCCATCACTTGGTACATCTAATTATCTACCATATGGGGAGGTCGTTGTACCAGCCTTTGTGTGATGGACCCTCTTGGACTGTTAGATGTGTGGCTATTTTTGGCATGTTAGTTGAACATGTTTAGTTCTCCACAGGACCACAGCTACTTGGCAGAATTAACCATGTTCTCTCGTTCCCGTAGCTTGCGGCGGGAATGGGATATTTAACTTTGGTCTCGTTATAGTGCGACGAAGTCCCCGACAAAATCACTATGTGGTGCTGATGACAATATTTTTGACATATATAGCAAACGATATCCATTTTATAGGCCGTAGAAAACCAACATTTCCATGGCTCTTATGAAAAGTTTGCTTTGCTATAGAAGAAGAATATATGGCGGCACAAAATGGAGGGATTTCGATTCCGCACTCAAAACCCCAAAGTTTCTAAATGATGATGATAATAATAATAATAATAATAATAATAATAATAATAATAATAATAATAATAAATCGACAAGCAGAATGTTCATTTCATACGAATTGATTAGTTAGGAGATAATGAAAATTTTCAATTCAATCACACGATAAGTATTTTATTAAGAAATTTAATTTTTGAATTTATAACTGAATAGGGCAGAATTGAAATTTTATATTTAAGTTAATTCGATAGTATTCATTTCCACCTAAACCGTGGTTAATCCCTCAATGAACATACCCCGCAGATGCTGTATATTTGAGAGTAATTTTATTCACCCTTGCTTTGTTCACTCTCGCAAGAGTATGCTCATTTTGGGCCCCACTTCGATAATCAAAATTATTTATTTTGTCCAAATTAATTTGTTAGAAGATCATGTAAAATTTGAGTTTAATCAGATATCGGGAAGCGTTGGATCTAGAAGTTTGATTTTTTAGTTGAGTTAAGAATTTTAAAAGGAAAAAAAACTTCTAGATGAAGTACTTACCGATATCCGATTAAACTGAATTTTGCATGATCTCGTAACAAGTAAATCTTAACAAAAGATAAACGGTTTTAATCATCAAAGCGAGACACAACAATAAGTATACCCTCACTAAAACAAATTGAGCGACTTTGATCATTGTTTGGGATCCCGAGATGGATCTGGGGGGCGTGTAGTGAGGGAGCTCGTGCGTGTAGTGTGGTTCCTAGCTCAACCGCCGATCAACGGTCCTAATAAATTGGGATTAAAATAAATGGAAAAATGCTTTTTTAAAGAGTGAGTTTATTCGTACTATTGATCGCCAATCGGACGGTCAAGGGAGTTCACCCCTCACTACAACCCTGGCCGGGTCCATTTCGAGATGGGCTCTACACAACACAGTGTGCATTTTGTGTATACCAAAATGGTGTACTCATAGTTTTACTGCTGCTTTTTCGTGGTACAATCTTTGCAGATTGATGCCGGCATGCAGCTGATAATTGAAGCTCAGAGTACATCTATTTATGTAGAGTTCAGAATGGACAGCTGTAACAAAAGTTGGCTACTACAATTGTCGTTCAAAGGTAGCACTATTTGATTCCTTATAAATCTTCCTCACTCTTTCTTCCTATCCAATTTTTTTATCCTGACACCTGAGTTCAAGACTTCCAATTACAGTAGCTAATATATAGCTACCCGACTTTCAAAGTTTCCAGTGCATTCCTATGATCTTTCCACATTTCTTTCTATTCTAACAAACAGGACGGTGGACGTTAGAATGGAAAATATAACCCGGAGCTTGATGGTTGTAGGGGAGGTCAGCGCGAGACCCCCTGTTGACCGAAGTCAACGTTGACCCACCATTGAGATCATGACAAGTATCACCTAGGTGGAGCGATATCCACGCGACACGAGGCACTGGCCACTAAAGCGGAACCCCTCCTGCGCAAGGCGCCTCCACGGCGCGCACCCTATACCCAACAAGGGCGGTGCTTGGACAACCATGGGCCATCCGAACAGGAGGGTAGCCCATGGCCCATATGACTAGCGCGGCTCAGAACATGAGCGAGAATGCGAGAAGCTAGTTCAACTTAAGCCCAGGTAATTATGTCTGCTGCAGTCTGAAGGCAGGACCCCGGGGGCCCCCTGAGGCTTGGCTGTGGTATAGGCACGACCGAATAGGTCACGACCTTGCCCTTACGGGAATAAGGGAGATCTAGTGGCTTGGTGGCTATAGAGAACAAGAGGATCGCTGCGCGAGGGAATGGCTCGTCAGCCACACGGTGATGACGTCACCCGTAAGGTCAGGTTGTACGGAAAGGACACGTGTCATCATATTATAGGGTGACAGCCTGGCACCTGATCATTGGTCCAAGATGCCTATAAATATGAGACATTCCCTTTCAATGCCCAGAGGTTGGTGAAATCTTGGCAAGGCATATGTCATTCTAGAGAGAGAAAATGGAAACCACTGACTAAGAGGAGAACATTCTCTCTGGAAGTCAGTCCCCATCTCCTAGGTCACCAGGGTATTACGGATTAGACTAAGAGCAATCCACTGCCTTAGTTCTTTCTGTGCACACTTGCTCTGTTCTTCACCCTTCCTCTAGACCACCCTATTCCTTTTCTTTACTGTGTCTTTACTATTGACTATCCATACATCTCCAGCTCATCATATTTGACTAAGCAAGAACCATCACTTACATTCAGACGACTCTGCTGGGGAGGTTGTTTAGTTGATGGTAAACACAAGAAGTGGTCTACAAACTTCAGGAATGGCAGCACCAGTAAACCACGCCAACCCCGTTCTCGACGGTCCACCGCTGATAGAGGATGCTACATCCAGCCAAGCGGGAAACGAAGCCGGAGGAAACCAGGGAGCTCAAGCCATGGAGATAATCCACGTCATGCAAGCTGGAATCACACAAATGCAAACCACTCAGACGCAGTTACTCGTTGCCATCACTGGCCTCACAGAAGTCATCACAGCGGCCCTACCTAGAGCCCAACCAGCGACGGTGACTCAGCAGATCCATGCTGAGGGGGGAGTCCAACCATCTGTGCTTCCACGGGCTGAACAGGCTCATGGAACCCAGGGGTGGCACCTTTAGCTGGTGGCTCTGGTGCTCAAGCCCTTATTCAACCAGTGATTCCGGTTCATCCCGCCTTGCCAGAAAACCCTGGCCTGCAAACCACAGGAACTGGTTCTATACACCAGAGGACGGCACTGGGAGAGAACGTCGGGCCATAGGCGGTAACCCTGGCAGAAGTACAGGCTCTATTACAAAGAGAGAAAACCAAAACAACGTTTCCCTCCCTCCCAAGCCCAGACATCCAACCACCGTACCCCATGGCTATTCTTCAAATGCCATATCCAGAGGGGTACACCCCACCAAAGTTCACCAAATTCGATGGCAAAGAGGGTAACGCACAGGAACATGTGGTGCGGTTTATCGAAACCCTAGGGGCCTTCTCTGGAGACACAAGTCTCAGGTTAAGAGAATTTTCTAAATCTCTAACCAATAGAGCATACACATGGTATGTCAACCTCACCCCGTACTCTATAATATCGTGGGAGGACATGGTTAGTCGCTTCTACGCCAAGTTCTTTCAAACACGCGAGAAGATAACCAGTCCATCCCTCGTTAAAGAGACTTAGGGCCCCAGTGAAGATATCATTGACTACATCAAGCGGTTCTAAGACCGCGCAGTTGATTGCCTCGAGCCAGTAAAGGAAGAGTATCTGGTGGAAATTTGTATAGCAGGTCTCCTGTGCGAGTATCAGCCATTCTTGGTTAATGTCAAGATCCACACATTTGCCGCGTTGTTAGAAGCAGCATATAAGCTGCGCCATACTGTAAAGCCACCAGCGCGAGAAGGTTGGAAATGGCAACGGACGTGGCGATTGGAAGAAACAAAAAGTGTACAAGGAGAGCACAGGGGCTCCAGAATACCCCTGTAGTATTGAAGAGGTGAAGGCACTTGTAAAAGAATGGATCGCAGATGGCGGTCTCACGCTACCAGATATCGAGGTCGCGCCATCGCGCGCAGACAGAGAAAGCTCTAACTATTGCATGTTCCACCGACATACCAAGCATCCCATTAGTGAATGTTGGACCTTCAGAAGGATTTTCAAAAAGAAGTTGGATAACAACGAGTTGAGAATCACCACCAAGGCTCAGGACGTGCGCACGCATCCTTATCCTGAGCATGGATAGCTAACATGGCTGAATGTTTTGAATTCGTACGCGAAACAGAGGAGGATGATTATGGTTGTGATTATGATTATAATTATGATTATGATTATGATTATGACCATGATTGTGATTACGAGGAAGTATATATGACATCTTTCTACGATGAGCTTGATGACATTGCAGGATATGATACCCCGATGGTGGCCACTCCCGATCCAGAGAGTGGAGTCAAAATCTTGCAAAACAGCACAAAGTTTAGACAGTTCTATGATGGAATGGGGTTCACGCCCAACACAAGATTCCTAATGACAAAAGCTATTTTGGCCACTGCGCAAGAAGGCCACGAAGCGTGCGCCGCACAAGGAGGATCCCTCCCCAGAACTATCAAAGATGAGTCGAATGCAATCTCATTCTCCGACTCTGATAGAAGGATTTCGCACCCACACAACAGGCCCTTATACGTCACGACACGGGTCAATGACATGGAACTGAGGCGAGCTTTCATGGATGGAGGAGCGTCCATCAACATCATGCCAATGTCTATTTTGAAAAAAGTGGAATCCCGGAGGACCGGATCGTAAAGTCGCTAATAGGAATCACGGGGTTCCAAGGAGACAAAAAGGAATCCCTGGGATATGTTATCGTCGATCTTGCAGTTGGGCCTATCCGCACTACTGCTAAATTCCACATCATCGACGCACAGACAAACAACCACATAATATTAGGCCGTAGTTGGATGCATCGCTTCGCGGTCATCCCGTCTAGCTATCATCAGTGCCTAAAGGCGATTTGGGCTGGAAAGAAAGTCACCGTCGTGGCGTCTGAAAGGCTGTTCGAAGCGAGCAACGCTCACCTATCTGATTCGGTATACTTCACCGAGATGGAGGAAACGCTGAGCGCGGCGGTCACAAAGCCGTTCGGAGTTAAATTGCCCAAATGGGAAGATATCAAAGACGAGGGAGAGGCCTCCGCAAGCAAACAGGAACCATTCGCAGAAAGCGCTTTGGGGCCATGGAAAATTACCAAAGTAAAAGAAAGAGGAAAGACAGTGTATTGCTTGTGACAGGGCGGCGGGCCAGATGTCTCGGAAGAGGCTTCTGACCCGCGGTACTTAGAGGCAAATGGAGCAGAGGAAGACGAGGTTGTAAAACCCGAGCCAGCTCCAGAATGTTTGCAAGATGGCCCCAAGCCACAGCTAGAAGTTTTGGAGGAAGTCAACCTCAGAGAAGGAAAGGGTACTCCGAGGCCCGTGCACTTGAGAGTGGCCTGAAGAATAGATTCATCCAATTATTACAGAAGTACAGTGATGTCTTTGCTTGGCACTATGAAGAGATGCCAGGACTAGACACCGAACTGGTGGCACACCATCTGAATGTCTTCCTAAATTCTAAGTCGGTCAAACAGTGCACGCGCAAGTACCAGTCGGAGTTGGAAGAGAAGATTAAAGAGGAAGTTGAGAAATTAAGGAAGGTCGGATTCATTCAGCCTATACAATACCCGTTATGGCTTGCCAACATTGTGCCAGTGAAAAAGAAGAACGACCAAATACGTTTGTGTGTCGACTTCCGCGACCTCAACAAGGCCTGCCCAAAGAACGAATTTCCTTTGCCACATATCGATACTTTGGTTGACTCCACGTCAGGGCACCATATTTTCTCATTTATGGACAGCTTTAGTGGCTATAATTAGATCAAAATGGGGGCGGAGGACGCGGAGAAGACAACTTTCAGAACACCGTTGGGCAACTTTCATTACACCGTTATGCCCTTTGGTCTCAAGAATGCTGGCGCCATATACCAACGCGCGATGACGGCAATCTTTCACGATATGCTGCATCACATTGTGGAAGACTATGTGGATGACCTCGTTGTAAAATCAAAGGAGAAGTTCGACCACTTGGATCACTTAGAAACAGTGTTTACAAGGTGTAGGAAATTCAACATGAGGATGAACCTGTAAGAGGGGAAAAACTCACGAAGTTATTTCCTTGCTCTTATGAGATCAAATCCTCTTCTAATGGAGCGACCTCGACCCTGCAACACAAGCAAACCATCAGAGCAACCCCCGCCTCTAGGCGGCAAGGGCCCTTCAATGGCTAAGTTAGTATTGACGAACTGGAGGATAACTGAAACAAGCGTGTAAGTATGAGAATGGGTTTAAGCATACCTTTAGTATTTAGGAGTCCTCTCTTATATAGGCGATTAGTTTGTATTTACATTCCTTGTGGAATTCTTCTCTGTATGAAATCCTTCCAAGCTCAGGATTCTTCCTTATTGGGCAACATAGTCTGCATGATTTCGTATCCTTATTCGATAAGGATCCTTGCCAAGATGGCCGCGTACTACTCGTTCGGAGCTTTACCCTACATGGGAGTTCGCTCCTTGTTTAGTATGTTAACTGGCTTTCCATCTCTGAGTAAGATTGTGCTTATCTTCGCAAGCTCAACTGATTCTGGGAATATCTCTGAATATTCCCTTTTTTCCTTATCTTCACAAGGTAAGTCTGTTGCTAGGGTTTATCTCACTTTGGGACGTACCTCCTGTGCCATCCGACGAGCAGGCTGATTTGGTTTATTACTGGATCACGGTCGTCGGTGCACTACTCCGTGTTACTTTCCTCGTGCATGCCACGTGATAGCTCTGGACGAGCAATTCTGTTCGTCTTCCGTAATGCTTGGAAAATACCCCACACAGAACCCACTAAAGTGTGCCTTCGGCATCGCGTCAGGGAAGTTCCTGGGATTTCTGGTCCATAGACATGGAATAGAGGCGGATGAGGCAAAAATAAAGTCCATAACCGAAATGACGCCCCCGCACTCCCAGCGGGCGCTCAAGAAGTTCCTGGGGCGGGTTTCATATCTGCGCAGGTTTATCCCCGCGCTGGCAGAAATCTCAGCACCCTTTAGTGACCTGCTAAAGGGAAGAGCAAAATTCGAATGGTGCGCGGAGCACCAGTGTTCATTTGAAAGAATCAAGACTGTCTTAACCTCCCCGCAGACCATGATCGCACCGCAAAAGGGCAAACCCCTAATCCTGTACTTGACGTCCACCCCGAGATCCATTGGGGCCAAACGCTCCTGCTGAGCTTCCCCTTGCGGCTCCGGCAGGGGCTTTTGTTGTTCGGGAACGGACTGATGGAGGGCGGCTTGCATCTCTTGCACTCTCCTCTGATGGTCAACAGCAGCCTCCAATTCTGAAAAATCATCTTTGAACAATTCATGAATAATTGGATCAACTGAAGTTGGCACAAATTCTCCTATACTATGAGTAGTGCGCGGCCTAAAACTTGGCCCCACATGAATGTCACCGCCTACGTTCTAGAAAGTGCTGAAGGAATCAGGGTAATTACCTTTCTCGGCAGATGACGTGCGCTGAGGGGCCGACTCAGTTGGTGCATGGGAGCGAGCTGAGGGCTGGCTCGTTTCGACAGCGGTGTGAGGACTCTGTTCATCTTCGCTATCAACATAGGGTTGTAAAAACTCTTGCTCAATGCCCTCAGCGGTACCCTCTGAGCTCTTCTCTAGCTGTGGCCCTGAAGCGCGACGTCCCCTAGAATGAATCCCTCTTACTTCATCCTCTCTAGGACCACTCACACCGCGCGGACCAAATACCTCGGCAATTGAGGGGCTAACTCGCTCCTCTGTTCGCATTATTTCCAAGAATGTATGCCTCTCTGCTGCCTACGGGCGTGGGGTGGATTCTTCATTAAATTCTACGGGCTGAGCGGGTGGGGAGGGAGTACGAGTGACCTCCGCACGTTGACAAGACTCTGGCCCACCAGCCACAACTCTTTCACGCCCCCTGCCAAGGAACGCACTGATTGGGATCTGATCGCCATTGCTGTCACTATCCTCGGTGGATCGCTGGGCGGGGACGGAGGGGCCTATGGCTTGACCCTGAGTCAACGCTGTAGCGCGAGCCCTCAAAGGCATGGTTTCTGTATCAGAATACTGGTCCGAGCCGCCAGATTGTGGGGAAGCTGCGCGCTCTGGCGATTCTCTGACACGCTCGCCAGTCGCTGCCTGAAACAGAGTAAGAAAACGGTGAGCAAAGGATAATATCGTGACCAATATAGTGGACAGAACGGACAAGAATATATGGCGTACCCTGTGTAGCCTACGACGAACAGGTGGCCGCACGGGCTCTTCCTCGTCTACTGAAGATATCTGGGCCCTTTCCCGGGACCTGGTAACGCGCATGGCGGATAGCGGCGCCACAACCCTAGCCTCTGAGGGGGCCACGGTAGTACTCTACTTCAAAGCCCAGTGACTCTGTAGACCACGCCAATCGTTGGATTGAGGCTTGGGTGCGTGCAGAGTGAAGTCTGGCTTGAACACGACACGCGGGGCGGCTTGGATGACTGTGGACGGCCCACCGAGATTGCACGGAAAAGATTGTGATTGTTAGAGTCGCCACCCGGATTTGAGGTCCGAACCCGAGAAACCGGTAAAAATATGACTCGTTGCCCATAGAAAAAAGATTTTACTAGTCCTGACGGAACCAAAGATTTCTCGGATTCGGGGGTTTGGTTACGAGAGGGGAAGGGTTTTACGGCACCCCTCTCGCCCGGTCCATGAACCGGTCTCTACTCAATATTTTGTGGGATTTTAAAAATGTTTGAAACTTAATTTATTCGTGTAAATAGGGAATCGGGAACAGGAATCACGTAATAACAAAATATACAAGAGATACGATTTTACAGTGGATGCTTGTGCGCGCGATCTACATGGATGATGAACATGAAACTACAAATGTTCACAGAAGTAAATTACAACAGAAATCATACAATAACTCAAGAGATTATGAACATGAGACTTATCAAACTATTTGCAATCTGAATTCCAGAATGGGGATTGAGCGCTCAAGGGTGATGACTTGAGCGCTCAACCCTCATTCCACCCACACATTTTCCTTGCTGGTTTTTAATGTTTGATGATGCTTTAAAACTTTGAACCACTACAGAAACATCACACAAGTATCACCTCACTTTAGAAATCACCAGAAAATGCTTAAAACATACTTGCTTTAGAACCAGTTTGAGCGCTCAAGGCTCATGGATTGAGCGCTCAAACCAATTTTGCAAGAGAGAGGGGTTCAGATCGCAAACACTTCACTGACGACGTATACACGCCAATCAAGGAATTAAATCATAATCCATCATCAGAATTGCTGGAAAATTGCAAATAAGGCCAAGAACAGTTTGAGCGCTCAAAGATCTGACATTGAGCGCTCAAGCCATAACATGGCTTTCCAATTTTTGACCTTTAAACAGATTTTAATACTTCCTCAGGATCACCAAAGGCATAAAATAAAGTTTCAAATGGTCAGTCAGCCACTGTTTTGCAGTCAAATATAAGAAATTTGAAAATTTTGATGTTTGATCACTATAAAATGGTTAATTTACATTCATGCATGTAGTTTTGGTGTAGAAATAAACTGTTTTGAGAGCTACATGAACATAATTAACTCTTAAATAATGATCAAAACCAAAAGAAAGCTCAGAAATTAGCAAAACAGAAGCTTGTTCAGGATTGGGCTTGAGCGCTCAAGGCCAGAGGCTTGAGCGCTCAAACCTGTTGTAACTGCAAATTTGAAAATGGTTTCTGAGCAACTTTCAGACCTCTGTGGGCTCAATGCAAGTATATTGAACTTGCTTGAACTCACTAGCCTTCCTCAGAAGGATCAAAACAGTGAGTTCATCACTTGTTTAACTACCTTTCGGAAATGATTGTAACTTGAGCTTGATTTTGGGCTTCGAGATGACGATTGTGGACGTTTTTGGCTTATAATCTGGGCGAGTTGAACAATGTAGGTGGTTGATCGATGATCAAGGGTCAAATTTCTGGGTTTGATGAGTGGTTTTGTAGGTGGTTTTGGTGGTGGAAGAATGGTTTTGTAGAGAGAGAGAGAGAAGAGTGGTTTTTCTGGTGGAATCCGAAGGTGAGGGGTATCAGTGTTCGTCCCCAAAACCAGGGGTGTGGGTGGCTTTTATAGAGTGAGTGGGAGGGAAGAGAGGAGAGAGAGGAAGTGGGTTTGTGTATTTAGGGGTATTCCTGGTGTATTTTTGGAGTTGGTGGAGTGTATTGTACACATAGAGATCGTATAAGATCATTCCCAGACGCTCCCATGCAGGAAATCTCATGATGAGATACTCTGCAAGTTGCTGACTGGACCAGAGTTGAGCGCTCAAAGCCGTGGGCTTGAGCGCTCAAGGTGTTCCTCAGGGGTTTGAGCGCTCAAAGCCATGGGTTTGAGCGCTCAAGGCTATGGATGGCAGTTTGCTGGCTTGGCTTGATTTGGCAGATTTTGATTGTTTGGGTGGTGTTTGGTTGGTTTTGATCAAATTCAAGTCATTCTCACAAGTTCCAGGTAATTATGATTGATCCATTTCATCATCGGAGATGCACGAGCGTATCTCGGGTTCAAAATTGGGGTGTCTACAATGACCTCACCTTGCACAAAAGCATAGAAGGAGTCCAGATTCCTGCGCCAGTACAAGCTGAACTGGGTGGAGGCAAGGGGAGGGCGAATGGACTTTGGGAAGCGCCAGCGGTCAACCCCGTCCAAGAGTACGTCCGTGAAGGAAACAAGAAACTAATTGAAAGCAACCTGAAACTCCAGAGGCTCTGGCCCAGCCGCGGGCACCACCCAGTCATATCCCAACTGGCGCGCCACCCTATCTGGCCTATACGCCACCGTCCGCCAGTTCTCAACCCCAACTGCGGGCAGGTTGGCCGGCCGGCTCTTGCAACACACACTCACAAGGAGGTTTCAGTTCGGAAGGTTGCTGTCAGAAAGGTCAACCTCTTCTGGGGTGCTGGGGTTATAGTTGCAAATCCCATCTAAGGTCTGGATGTAGGGTGCGGATAGAAATGAGTCTCATCAACCATATACTCCTCCCAAAGCTTCGTTGTGGTCGTGTTGTTCCAACAGAGGATAATGGGCCATATTGGACCTGTAAGAATGTACCTCTAGCGGCCGTCATCCTCCCTGATCGGGCGACCCCTGCTGTCTAGGACTGGCTTGGACACCTGCGCAGGAAACTTCTTCGCTTTGGAGCAACAACGGGAAAATGCTCGTACACCAGTGCAGTTAGGAACTGGGTATGCACCATGGAAATGATCTCGTAGCGGCCCACGGAGCGCTCGAAGTCCGCAGATAGGCGGTCCAGCTGCTAGTATGAGCGCCCAACAAATAGAGAGCCCAGCAGGAACCTGTCCCCTTGCGCGATTCACACCGCGAGATAAAAGACGAACTCGCTCGGTGCATCAATTGGAAAATCTGGAAGTAGAAAGATTGAAAGGAATAAAGCGATAAAGGCGGGTAGGTATAGATCACCTTTGTACTCTGGACCATCAATGGCCTGGCGTTCCGCGCTCCCAGATGGCGCAAGGTGAAGGTCTTTGAAGAAGTACCTTATCCAAGATCCCCAAGAAGTTTTCTTCTGGTCTATCATGGCCCTCCTGTGCCCGTTCCTATCCCACTGCGAGCCCCTGTGGCCCGCGGCCTTGTAGGCCAACTTCAGTCTACCTACCAACTCCTGATCTGCGTAGTAAGACTTGGAAGGCTCAAACTCCTTTTTGTCATGAGAGGAGAGGTGCAGGAGTGCGTTGGTGTCTTGAAGAGTAGGACCGAACTCCCCCCACAGAAATACAAAAGTATGAGTATCCGTACTCCACTGTGACACCAGAAAGTCAATGTTCTCATTCCCCCTATTCAATATCAGAACCTGGGAAATCTTGATGGGCTCCAGTATGTGGGAGCGCTCCAAGATCTTCTTGTAAGCATTATCCCCGATCACATCGCTCACCCACTCGCTCTAGCCAGTGGGGGGTGCAGAGAGAGAAGAATACTGGACCGAAGAAAGAGGGAAGTCTCCCCTCTCTAGATGAAGACGGAGCACAGAAGAAGCTGGCACCATGTCTCCATCCTCAATTGGCACCTCCGGACAGATGCATAAGACGTCATCCAGTTCACTGCCCACCGGGTTGTAGGACTCCACTTTCTTCCAGAATGGATCATTCTTACCATGAAGGTAAGGGGTCCTACGCCATTGGTCTGAGGGAGGGACTGGATTACCTTGAACAGTAGGCTTGCCCCTACCACTTGCTCACCACGAGTCATTTTAGTATGAAGAAAAACTTTGAAAAAGATGAAGGAGAAGAAGGGGAAGAAGAGTTGCAGAAGAAGGTACTTGCAGAGGAGTAGAATCGCAGAAGAGAAAGGGCTCGAGAGCTCTGAGTTTCAAAAGAAGCAGAAGTGGAGAAATGAAAGACAAACGAGATATTTATAAGGAGGATAGGGGGCCCCGAATGGTCGCAATCAGACATCACGTCGGAGATGGAACGTCAGCAATAATGATGACCTCGACAGCCGAAAAGGCGCCCCCAAACCGTCGTGTCAATCAGCCGAAAAGTTGTCAGAAAAACGGATAATGGGCTGACATCACGCGCGCGTGGAAAAGTGCGTAAAAGACACGCCACGCGCCTACGTGTTCCACGCGCGCGTGGGGGCCATAATAGGGGAGGTCAGCGCGAGACCCCCCGTTGATCGAAGTCAATGTTGACCCACCATTGAGATCATGACAAGTGTCACCCAGGTGGCGCGATATCCGCACGACACGTGGCACTCTCTGCAAAAGGATCCGCGCGGGGGGGGGGGGGGGGGGGCATTGACGCGGGCACAACTCTTAGCGCGGGGGGGCCACTAAAGCGGAACCCCTCCTGCGCAAGGCGCCTCCACGGCGCGCACCCTATACCTAACAAGGGCGGTGCTTGGACAACCATGGGCCATCCGAACAGGAGGGCAGCCCATGGCCCATATGACTAGCGTAGCTCAGAACATGAGCGAGAACGCGAGAAGCTAGTTCAACTTAAGGGAGATCTAACAGGTCACGACCTTGCCCTTACGGGAATAAGGGAGATCTAGTGGCTTGGTGGCTATAGAGAACAAGAGGATCGCTGTGCGGGGGAATGGCTCGTCACCACGCAGATCAACCGCGCGATGATGAGGTCACCCGTACGGTCTGGTTGTACGTAAATGACACGTGTCATCATATTATAGGGTGACAGCCTGGCACCTGATCATTGGTCCAATGTACCTATAAATATGGGACATTCCCTTTCAATGCCCAGAGGTTGGCGAAATTTTGGCAAAGCATATGTCATTCTAGAGAGAGAAAAGGGAAACCACTGATTGAGAGGGGAACATTCTCTCTGGAAGTCAGTCCCCATCTCCTAGGTCACCAGGGTATTACGGATTAAACTGAGAGCAATCCACTGCCTTAGTTCTTTCTGTGCACACCTGCTCTGTTCTTCACCCTTCCTCTAGACCACCCTATTCCCCTTATTTACTGTGTCTTTACTGTTGACTATCCATACCTCTCCAGCTCATCATATTTGACTAAGCAAGAACCATCACTTACACTGGTCAATGTTTAGGACTTGAGATTTACTCCCTCCCAAAATTTTAGGTTTGAAATCTGGGAGTATTAATTTTTTTGGGGCCAGTATGATTCTCACAGAGCTTTTCTCTGACTTTAGTTGGGCTTCTTCAAGTGGGCAGTGAAATTAGCCCCAGTATTAGTCGAGAAGCCTGAGCTGACACGGACGCCTAAGTTATAAAAAAAGGGGAAATATAACTTCATAGAAGTAACCATAAATTTTTGTAGTACATCAAATAATGAAGGGAAGGAGATTTGTATAGTTATGTGCTCAAAGGTTTGGATTTTAAAAGCTTGCTCCTCCCTAGGTCTCTTATTCGAAACCTCGTAAATGCTGTAAACTCTCGTGGAGACAATCTATGTGGGATTTCGTTCCGGCTTAAATTGATTTCCCACTGGTGGATGGTGAGTTTATCACTCAGCGATTATACATCCTGATTTAAAATACTAATTGTCACAAATAATTAATGGCAGTTTTGCTCTAGCTTTAAATGGGGCCCTCGTTAGTGGACGGTAAGATTCCTAGGATTAGTCAAGGTATGCGAAAGCAGGCTTGGACACATGGTTAAAAGAAAATAATAATAATTAACTGCAGTTTTGGGGCTTCCGAAATCAAGTTTGCTACAGGCACTAATAATTATACCATCAATTGCGCCAACTCTCTCCCATGAGATATGTGGGACCTACCACTCATATGTGGATCCCACATATCACATGTGAGAGAGTTGGTACAATTGTTGGTACAAAATGTTAGTGTCTATATCTTTTCCCTTCCGAAATATGTTTCCTCCATGTACCACATCTTTCAACAAAACTTCCTTCCTTCTAAGGGTATCCACAGTGGACTCCCTAAAAATAGCTCCTAAGTTGACTCCTAAGGTGTACACAGAAGCCTAATTGGGACTCATTTTTCACTCCTAGAGTTTGCTAAATTTAGAGAGCATATGTGCACTCAATGGGCTAGCAAAAACATTCTCTATTTTGTGGGGAAAAAAATAATAAAAAGTGTGGGTCCCATAAATTGATAAGTTAAAAAAGATTAAAAGTGTTTGGGTCCCACTTAAAGCTAGCAACAAGTCTACTTAGATTTAGCTTAATGAGTTAGGAGCCATGCTTAGGAGCTACTATTGGGAGCTTGTATTGGGAGCCCATTGAAGACCATTATTGATCAAATGGCTTGCTAAATTTTAGGAACCTCACTTAGGAGCCATTTTAAGAGCCCACTGTGGATGCCCTAAGATGATACTCCCTCCGTCCGTCTATGTTTGTCCATTTTCACTATTTCACACCTCTTAAAAAATCGTACATTGTTTTTAATACGAATCTCTAAAAATATTCAATATGGATCTTGTTTGATAGATCTCAATTAGCTCTATTATACGAAATTTTCAAAATCATGAAACTCTTTATAAATTGAACGATATGGACGATTTAAAACATGGCACAAATGTCGAAAATGGACAAACAAAGACAGACGGAGGGAGTATAAACAGTGTTCTTTCCACCCATTCAATCTCGAAGCAACTCGATCCTTAATAAATCTACAAAGATCCATTTTGAATATTCCCATTTGTGAAGGCAGCAACCCAATATACTTTCCCAACTCCGGTCCAACAGGAACTCCAAAGCATATCACCACAAAATTTAGAATTCTTAAGCAGTTTTGTAATTTCCAACAGATTTTTTTCAACTATATCATATCTTTCTTGAAATGAAAATAAACCTATTTTTGGTTGTTTTCTTGGTGCTTCGGAAACTAAACCTTGCAACTATTAGCTAAGTGCATTATTTACGTTATCAATTTAAATATGTTAGCCTTTCCAACAAGTTATGTTTTTAAATATACGGAAGCTTTGAATTTTTTTTAACCGACAAGAAAACAACTAAGACAAAATTAACAATTCGGTTTTTGAATCGTATCCTCACATTTGCAAACAAACATGAGATTGAGATTAATAATCCAATTCCAAGCTAGACCTAATACTATCGAAAACAATAAGGGATTTGAAATTAATAAGAGAGGTATTGATAATCACTTGATATTGCGAAGCTATCATAATCCCATCACCTTACCAATTGTATCATTGCTAGTCAGGTTATCAAACGGAAGCGTATGATACTTTTGAAATACCAAAGTTCACCTAAGTCAAGTTCAAATGAACTGCAAGTGCAGCCCACGTGAAAATTTTGAACTATAAATCAGAAATTCCATTTTACCACAGGATTCCAAGAAAATGGAAGAACAGACGAGGAAAAAGAAACAACCAAAGAAATTCAATTGTAATACGGTAAAACGGTGAGCTGAACCAAGGTCGGCCTTGAGATTACATTGGCTTAAAGCAAATTTTAAAAAATAGGCCCCTCGTTTTTTTTTTAACTTCAATATTGGTGATTAAGTAAATATGGTGTTTTAGCTTCGCAAGTTAACTAAAATAAACTTTTACAATTTTGTATACCATTATGACAAAAGGAATCAAACATAACAAGTCCCGTTCATTCTCAAACTAATTAATCATACTATTAACTTTAATTGTAAGATAATATATTTATTTATAACAATAAGAGTATTCTTTAACAATTTTTATCTAAGTTTGTTGAGTGAAAATAAATTATTTTGGTTTAGTTATAGTCACAATTGTTTTATTTGTGAATTTGATATAAAGAGTTAAGATAAAGTGGAAATAAACAAAAGAAAATTAAAATCGAACCATTTATGGTGTGCAAAGAATTGAATAGTAGTCTTCAGTAATATCTATAAAAGACGAAAGAGTAATATATTAATCTAATAGAAAATAAGAAAAAGAATATGCAAGACTAATAGATTAATCCAATAGAAAAACAAGAAAAAGGGTTAAAGGTAAAATGGAAATAAACAAAACAAAATTAATATGCCTTCCCTTCTTTAATTTACACTACAAATTTATGATGCTAGTGTACGGAATCCAGTGTGCCCCTCATAGTTGTACAACACATAAGGGCCTGTTTGGCTCGGGGATTTGAGGGCGGATATGTGAAGCAGCCTTATTAGCAATCCTGGTCCCACTCCTAATCTACTCTTTGTGTCACGCCCTCATTTTTAATACTCGAAATACATACAATTCCACGTAAGATAGATCACAAGTCATACATATAACCTTTGCAAAGTCAAACTCGAACACACAAGTCCAAGCCCAAATTATACATAATTCTCAAGTCAAAAGGGTACCCGTACCCAAATACATAAGTGACGATCAAACTAAAGTTATTACATAGTTAGAAATTGTCAAAAGATTGAAGAAATTAAAGTTACATAATCATCTCTCCAAAAATACTAAGTATAAAGATGATTAAATAACTCAATGATCATGTATGCTTCAAATTATGCATTCACACTTCAAGCATCCGTCTCGTGCTCCTTGCCGCTTACCTGAAAATGATAGGGTGAGCTCACTAACCCAGTAGGAAAATATTTCTACTAACGCTAGGTGTATAATAAATTATATGTGCATGAGAGCTGAGGACTACATGATCAAAGTACATCACAAACAATATGAATGCATAACACGTGTCTACAAAGTACCCACATGTCCTACCATCTCGTTCACTATCCATTCTCCTATCTCAAAGTGTGTCTCGTGTCACAAATTTTATTCCCTTATTAACCACTCTTTCACATTATCAATCTCTTTATTTATAGGGAGTTTATCCCTCTGCTAGATTTTATGGGCTCCGTTCACCCCTGCCAAATTTTGTGGGCTCCGTTAACCCTTCCAAATTTTCATATTCATCCATTAATCATACTTCATTCATTAAGCCATTACCAAACTTCACATTTCATCCTATTCATCACAACTTTCATCATATGTGTCATACCGACTCAATGTAGCACGTGTCCAAAACGTATCACTATTTGCCCGACTAATTCACGTGTCACAATCTCATTTTTATGATTACAAAGTGAATTCAAAGGTTATCTTAATGAAAAACGTCAAATATACAAAGATATGAGCAAACGGGGACTAACCGAATGACCTGAAACAAAATGGAATTTTGGGTTACTTGCTGGAAATCCCGTCCGGGCGGCCATGAATCCTGCCCGGGCAGCCATGAATCCTGCCCGGGCAGCTCGGGTAGACTGCAGGAGTTCCAAAGAGCTGCAGATTTTTCACCCAAAGGTAGGCCAGTTTTAATGGTTCAAGCATAAATTTGAGGTTTCAAACAACAAATATGCATAGAGGGAGGATAAATCAACTATCAATTGAGTAAATTTAACAACCAAATTCAAGATCAATAACCAATCAAGAGGAAAACCCATTTTTATGGTAGAAAATCATGGGTGACTAGAAATTCATGGGCAATACAAAGGTATATGCAACAAATCAACAAAATAAAATTGGAGGGAGTAGAAAATTATCCCCTACCTCACAAATCAAGCTTCAAATGTGTAGGAGAAAGAAAACCCCAACTTGGTCAAGCCCCGAACCGAAATATACTTCTTCCAAGTGAAACCAAGAAGACCCGGACTTTAAATCACGCATAGAAGATGGATTTGAGGTTGGATCTTGAGATTGTGGAGTGTGGGAGGTGGATTTGATGGAGGATTTGAAGAATTTTTTGGAGAGTGGAGGAGGAGAGAGGGGCCGGCTATGTGTGTGTGTGTGTGTGTGTGTGTGTGTGTGAGAGAGAGAGAGAGAGAAAGAATTAGCCCCACATGTGTATATACACACCCCTTATTGCACATACACCCCTTATGTTTCTAATGTGTTCTAAATGCATCCAAATGCAATTACCAAGCTTACATTGGCCCATTTTAACTTATTTTCATTTCTTCACATTTTCCCAACTCATTTTCGGAAAAACATTTAAAAACACGGGTCCTTACACTTTGGCACACCTCCTTCTCCCCCTGACTAAAATATTGTTCATCTTACAAATCCATTCTCAGGCCCAACATGAATGCCGAAAATAGACCAATAAACACGGACAGAGGGAGTATGTACTACGGCTAAGAGAAAAAAGTTACACGAATAACACCATTAATTTGGTAATTATATGCAGCCCAACCCTAAGGCCCAAGAGGCATGGGCCTTGGGCATACCAATAAACCTAAAAAAATAGGGGCACCACTATAATTTTTAATATTAGACTTGAGTAGGAGTTTTTATAGTCCAATAGAAAAAAGAAAAAAAAAAAAAACCAATCTGATTTAATAAGAAGTCCTAAACAAAAATGTCCATTTGGCCTTTATAAAACACACAACAAATTAACTATTATAACTTATCCATTTGTCCTAAAGGCCAATTATAAGACCCACATAAAATAAGAAGGCAACTAAAAGACCCACAATAAATAAAAAGGCAACTAAATGGGTTATTTATCTGCTCGATTGAAAATGACTTGATGGAAGAGGTAGATTACAAGTCTAATTATACTTTTGCTTCTAGAAATGCAACAAAAGTAATGTTCAAGTGATACTCATGCATTCTTAAGATGATATGTCTTTAGAGACTTTGAATTTTGTGTTCTTAAATAATGATTAGTAGAGCTTGTCACGCCCTCATTTTTTTTAAAACATAAATAAAAGAATCTCAAACAATAACTAAGTTAAAAGATAAAGATTTCCATAAATAGAGTACATCCTTAGCCCAACGGCTATCAAATGTTTGGGCACCCTTGCCCCAAAGGTGTAATCAAATAATAAAGTTTGGGCACCCTTGCCCCAAAGGTGAAATTAAATAACATCCTGTGATTCAAATATTTGGGCACCCTTGCCCCCAAGGTGAAGTCGAAATAATATCTCATAAGTTTTTACAAATCCAAAGTCAAAAGATGGTAAAGGAAATTAGAGTTACATTAACATCTCCCCAAAAGAAAGTTTAAATGCGTAGAAGATGAAGTAAATAACTCCATGCCATGTATGCTCATCATCCAAGTCATGCATTCCAAACCATGCACGATCAAAGCTGGGTACCTGAAAATGATAGGGTGAGCACACTTGCTCGTAGGAGAACTATTCTACTAATGCTAGGTATATGAATATGATGCATGCACATGAGGGTAAGATATGTCAAACGATTATTCATGTGCGAGTCCAGGTATCCAAGTCATGGAGGGAGAATTTAGAAAGTTTTAATGTACCCAAGTGATCTCCAAGTATCCACCCACAACTCATGTTTTCAAAAGTCCTTTCTAAGTGTCCAAAACATAACCCAAATATCCATTTCATTTCACCCAACCACCCAAGTTCATCACACAAGTCAAATCAAGTTTACAAAACGAGTTTCGGCAAAACTTTAAAGATAGTCCAAAACTTCAATTCTCATTTCTTTCATTGAAGAAAAATCATCATGTTCATTTAGTACTAGGGATTTAATCCCTCTGCCGGGTTCCATAGGCCCCGCGTGCCTCTGCCGGGTTCCGTAGGCCCCGCGTGCCTCTGCCGGGTTCTGTAGGCCCCGGGTGCCTCTGCCGGGTTCCATAGGCCCCGCGTGCCTTTATCAAAAAATTTATCAAATGATGGTATCGGTTTAAGAATATCCCATTATCCCAAACATTTCATCAAAACTTTCATAACAAGTCCGTTTTCCAAATTTCATTTCATTATTTCACATCTTTCGATAAAAGGGTGACGCACACACACACCCACGCTTTCTAAAAACCATCAAACTTTCATGTGATGCAAAATGACATATTTGTTTATAAAATCAAAGTTCTCGAGTCAAAACATGGTTGCAAGTGATGCCAAAAGTCAATTTTATGAAGGAATAAGCGATCGGGGACCAAATGGACATCAAAGGGTGAGCGAAAACCACCCCAAAAACAGGGGTAGTGGCTGGAAATTATAGGGGCAGCAACTATGAACAGCAATCTGAGCAGATTTTCACCCGTAGGGTGTGGAATTTCAACCCAATCACAATAGAGATAGTTTAGGCTCAAATTAGAAATGCTAGGCAACAATTAAACATGGAAGGAGGTCAATTTCACTCCCAATTTCACCAATCAACAAGCAAATTCATAGATCAAGAAATCAAAGTGGAAAAACCCACAAAAATTGGGGAAAACATGAAATTCAAGGAGATTGAGGCCAAAAATCAAGTATGTGCAACAAATCACACTACAAAAAAATGTGCTTTTGGTGTCAACCTATTTGCTTCAGCAGAAATTGCTGTCACAAAAAGCTATTTTATTGCGACAGCCGTAGATCCCGTCTCAAAAAGTATCAATTTGTGTCAGCCGTATCCCTGTCACAAAAAACTAGTGGCAAATAGGTCTTTTTCGCGACGGCAAAAGAACCCCCGGACGTAAATACATTTTGAGCGCTAAAATCACTCCCCAAACTGGCGGGGTGACAAAAATTTCTAAAATTTTGTTCTTATTTTTTGGGGGTAAAATTTGGAGTTATTTGGTTTTCCCCTAAAGCAGGTTTGCCCCCAAAACCCAAATACGACTGCCCATAAACCCAAATCTCTCTCTATCTTTCTCTGATGCTCTTTTCTTTTGCCCTAACTTTTTTGCTGCTGAGGTAAATGGAAGCCAGAACTGTGGTTGATCGAAGACTACAAGCACCGCAAGGAACACCGTCGAACACCACGCCGATGCTACTACCAGTCGATTCTACTATCGGTATGTATAAAGAAACCCCTAAACCCTAATCACGATTGCCCCTAAACCCAAATCTCTCTCTGTCTTGCTCTAATGCCTTTTCCTTTTGCCCTAACTTTTTTGCTGCTGAGATATAAGGAAGCTTGAACCTGTTGATCGAAGACTACAAGCACCGTAAGGAACACCGTCGAACACCACACCATTGCTACTACCGGTCGATTCCATTATCAGTATGCACAAAGAGGATCTTAGTTCCAGTCGTTAATTTCTTCTCTCCAGTTGTATGCTTTGTATGTTTTCAATTTATATTGCTATTTATCACATTTATGCTACTTTAATTAGGCTACCCAACTATGTTGGGAATGGAGCACGAGAGTTTTTTTACAATTTTTCCCCTAACAGTGGAGTATTAAACTTTTATTGTTGAGATTGAACCCTCCGAAAGAAAGCTGCTACTTTCTTCACCAGGGACGACAAGGATTTGTACCCCATTTTGAACTAGCCAATCAGGTAGTTCAAGTATACTGATCTTATCCACTAGTTTGATATGTTGGCTTCGTTGATCAAACCTAGGTAGAATGATCTGTGATATCCACTCTTTTCGTATCCTTTCAGCTTCGATTTATTTGTGTAAATTTGAATGTCCTTTGTGGTATCTGCTTTGTTAACTAAAATCATAGAAGAAGTTGGGACATGCTTGGAGTTTTAGCAACTGATGTTTGGTGCCATAACAATTGTCTTATTTGAAATTGGCCAACATGAAGCCAAGTTGAATTTGATGGGAGCAATATGATATTAGCAAAAAAAAAAAAGACCGACTGTGTCTATCAAATCTGACCTCACCCAAGAGTCCGCTTACATAATTTCGTGAAAGCCGTTAGATGGTTTTCAACTAAAATCATTTGTGAGCATCTAATTATCTTTCAAAGGATGTTTATTTTCAGATGGTCGACTGTATGCTTATGAGCAATTTTTTTGCATGTCTACTATTGGGGGATTAAGTTTTAGGCTTACTATTTTTGCTTGGGAGTTCTTTCAATAAAATGCCTCTCAAACACAGGTTTGAATAGCTGGATTGGATTTGTAAAATGAAGGTCTTATTTGAGGCATATAGAAATAGCTAAATTTGAGGTTATTCTTTTGATTTCAGCAGTGATTGTGGGGCTTTAGTGGCAAAGAGCAAAGATTTCTCTTCAATGAAGCTATAACATTACACTTACAGAGGTTCATGACTTGAAGGCAAGTTTCCAGTTTTTTCCCTTTGTCGAGTTTGTAGCAATTAGTTGTACATTGGCCGTATGGTAGTGCAAAGTACTTCGGTATATGGGGTAGATATTGGGTTAGGGGAGAGAAAAATGTTCAATACTGTCACCTCCAACCTAATTTCAGAATTCATTTGCTCATTTACTCTCTATTTTTTCCTTTTCCCTTGCCGGTCGTTGCAATTCTATGCTTAATTTTGGATTTAATCATTTGAAAATGATATTGCAAACCCAGCACCGGCGGCTTAAGAACACATTTCTACTTGCATTTTATAGTTGCCTCAACTTTGGATTTCATTCATCAAAATTTTGTGCATCCTGTACATGCAGTTTGTTGTCAATTCCTCCTTTTCCGATTTCATGCCCATGAGTTGTCATTTCCCATTTCATTTTGTGGGAAATACTTAAATGCAATACCATTTCAAGTCATAGGCCTTAGGGGAAACCTGATTTTCATTTACTCTGTCATTGGAGGCAATTGCATGAATTATTGAAAAGGAAAAGGAAAAACAGGTACAAATGAGGTGCACTCTTTTGCATGCATTTTTTTATGTATGGGTTAGGAGCTGCATAATGTTCTTAATCACTTATTGTTCTGGTGTTGTGTAAAGTCCGTTTTCTATTGTCCTTGGGAACAACCTGTATATGTTCCTTTGGCTTTATGGTGGTCCCTAACAACTATCCCTACAATTGAATGTTTGTGGCATCAAATAAGTATTTCCTTTTTCCTTGGGTATTAATGTACCCTCCAAGTATGGGTTTTTGTTTGCATTAGATATAACACAAATCCTGTTCGAAGAATACCCTCTCCTCGAAGTGACTTTTAACCAATTGTCCAAATCTGTATAAAGAAAGAGAGACAAGTTTAAAATGTTGCAGGAAAGGATACACAAAAAGAAAATGTCTTGGGAATAAGCTCTTGAAAACAATGAAAGCAAATCTCAATCTATGAAGCAATATTATGTCAATTGTTTAGCCTGACACACTCGATGCAAGAATAGAGTAATCAGTACAAGGACACTTGTTATATATTGTTTCTCGTTTGTAGCAGAGTAATTGCTGGCAGATTAGCATATTTTTTTATCCAATTTGCCGTCTACTTTCGGCACAGGAAACTCAGGAGGGCAATTTGATGGGATGCGGGAATGGGGAAGCAAGCCTAAACAGTTGTCCGGAATTGAGGAGTTGAATCAAATAGAGTCAGAAGGCATCCTTACCCAATACAAGCTGGAGGGAATATAGAGTGAACCCAATCCACTTTAATAGCAGGAAATATGATGATTCGTTCTTGTTTTTTTGTCTTGGTGTACATGAGTTGCCTTAAACTGCAAATTTTCCAGCAGTTTGCTTTATCTTTCTTCTATTTTGTAGGGTGAACAAAGATGGCAAAGAGCAACCACAAAAGGCAAGGGAAAATAAAAAGCAACCAGTTCCAAGGGAAAAAAAAATAATTGGGTACGACACTGTCAAATTTTTCTGTGTTTTTTTTTTAATATGTATTTGTGAGTAAAGATAATGATTTCTATTACATAGCATTTGGAACTAACAGCACCATATATGCTTCGTCACCATTTTGTAAATTGCAATGCAACTTTTCAAAGGCAAATTGATGGCTCAACAAAGACAAAGGGCTACCGGAAGAGAGAAGGGGAAAGAAAGAGCAGCTGCAGCCATCAAAAAAGAAAATAATTGGGTAAGACGGTTGGACTCTGTATGTCGCTTTAGTTCATTTTGTGTGACTATGTGCAATTTCTACCATTAAAGAAACTAATATAGCCTCCTGCCCTCATTTATTTTAAATAGAGATAGTCCACCCACAACTTAAAGCAGCTTTCTACCAATCTTAGAACTCTGCTTTCTACCGCTCTTAGAACTTGAGGTTAGCTGCACTTTTTGGTGTAGGAAACTGGACATTTTACAGTCTATGGATACCATGCCAAAAAAATAAAAATAATACACAGTATATTCTATGAAATGGATGCTCAATTGAAAATAATGTGATTGACTTGGCTGGTTGGTGCAAGGTGTGGCAAATGCAATTGGTACATGTGTCATTATGAGTGGATTTTAGCCACGTTCAATTTTGGGAAGATGCTTACTTGCGGCCTATTTAGATCTTGGTTTAATGTATGCGCGACTATTTATATAGGACACAACATTCATATTAATGGCTTATGTATCACCGTAGTTGCTGCTTGCCGATGGAGTTTATGTGGCTTTTTTTTTTCTCCAAAACTGACCATAGAGCATACATATCACTGCCTCATTCTTGTATATCTTCTTGCTAACTGATCCCAATATTGATTTGCGTGTTCTAATTGTTCAAATTGTGCCTTCAGGCACGTGCATGTGCTAGTGCCTACATAAATACATATCACTGCCTCATTCTTGTATATCTTCTTTTTCAGGTGTTTGTCGAGGACTAAAGCGAGTATCGATTGAGAAGATGCAATATTTTGGATTCCATTTATTTTGTGTTATTTTACGTCTTAAACTAAACCAAGGTTTCTACTTTGTTTGACATATTATTAGTGTGGCCAGCTTTAGCTTTTATTTCCTAAACGTGTTATTCAAACAATGTTATTGCGTCTCTCCTTTTGGAACTGAATGAATGGATCAGTTTATGGATGTAATTAATTTTTGAATGAAAGAGTTCTTGTATGAACAGAATGAATGATGACATAGTTTGGATGCTTGGTGGTGGTTTTTTATGCCCAGGAAACTATAAATATGCAGCTTAGTATGTGTAAATTTGGGGGGAAAAAAAGAGCCAGCATAATTGTTGTTTGGATGTTTTCTTTTTTGTGACGGCAGCAACTCGGACTCAAAAACATTGAGTTATATAGCAGGGCTATGGTGATGGCATTTTGCTGACGCAAAAGGAATAGTATTTGCGACGGCAAAGCCACCCGATGCTAATAATTATATATATTTTTTATCTTTTTGAGTCAAGATTACCGCCGACGCAAAAAAGAATCTTGGCCGTCGCAATTACTTTGCGACGGCCCTTGCCGATGCAAAAAACTTTTTGAGACCCAACCAACGACGTCCCCCACATTGCCGTCGCATGGCCGTCGCAAAAGACTATTAGCGTCGGCCTTGTTACCTTTTGCGACGGGGGGCGCTTGACACAAAAACCCGTTTCTCTAGTAGTGTCATAAGCATATAACTAGAGAGAGTAGACATTGTTCCCCTACCTCAAGGATTTGCTTGAAAAATGGAGATGAATGAAACCCTAGCCCCAAATCCCGAATTATGTGCTCCCGGTGCGAATCCAAGGTGACCCAAGCTCCCCACGGTGCGTAGAACGTGAATATGGCCTTAGTTCTTGACGAGATTGAGTGGGGAGGGAGAGTTTTGAGCTTGAAGTGAGTAAAAATGGAGGAGAAGAGAGAGGGAGGGTGAGCCGATCGGTGGAGGAGAGAGGGAGAGTGAGATATTTTGTTTTTTTGCAAATTTGCCCCACAATACTTATTATAACCCCCTAATTACCCCTCACACCCAAATGTCACTTGTGTATATAGTATGTGACCACAATACTTATTTTCATAAACCAAACTTAAGTAAAGAAAACTATTTTGAGTTTTCTTTACTTTAATTTATTTATGAAAATACGGAAGTACCCCCCATTTGGAAACAATGGCATTTCTAAAATTTTAAAATTCTAATACATCAAAATCTCATCCCCCCACTTTTAGTACAAAACTGAAAAACGGCAGATTTTTCTCCGAATAAAATAGGCGAAAGATGACTTTGCCTTACTTAAAAATAACTTCCGATTATACCGTTGTGATTAGAAAAATTCAAGGAACAATTACCGGCATTTTTTATCGGCCAAATCGAAACTTCTCCAAAAAGTGATTTTTCATACGGGTTCTTACAGAGCTTTATATTATTTTGGCTTTCTCATATTGTAATTGTTACTGTAAAATCCAAAAAAAATCAATAAAGATGAAAATACTTAATATAGAAACCGAAACTTAAAAGTAAATATAACTTGATTTTTGTAGGTGGATTTCCTAAACGCTGGGAAGCCCAGTTCTTAATGAATACGGATGCGGCATACCCAAAGAAAGTCAAAGGGATTTAGGAATGATTTTTAACAAATTACTCAAAGCAACCGCGTCAATCTGAAAACACGTCCGCACCCCTTGCCGCGTCTTAATCCGATACACACAAAACGAACACCACCAACTCCAGCCCGGCTCGTAGCTCCAGTAGGAAGGGATCTCAAGGTACGGGACCTCATTGATGAGGGTACTCAAACGTGGCGAACCGTGCTAGTAAAGGAGATTTGTGGGAGGAGGAAGCAAACGAAGTTTTAGCTATGCCTCTACCCTTTTCGGAAGCAGGGGAGGTGTTGTGCACAACCATGCTGTGCATGGTGCTGTGCACCCCTCGGCCGTTGGATCGAGTTTTGGGCGGTTCGGATGTGTTTTGATTTTTTACCGGTAAAAAACATCAAAATTAAAAAAAATTGCTGAACGCATCCGAGCCATCCAAAACTCGATCCAACGGCCGAGGGGTGCACAACACCGTGCACAGCACGGCTGTGCACAGCACCTCCCCCGCTTCCGAAAAGGGAAATCAGATATTACTTACTTGTCATTTATATCCTCCTAAGAATATCCATAGAATCCTCTGGGAATATCCATGAGCATATGTAGGCAATATTCTTATCTACATTCCAGCTCTCATGCCTATATAAACACATTTCCATTTCATTAATAGGGAGAGCTCGAACCGGTCTGTCTATTCTGGTCGGATCAGTCTGCCAGGCTTAATAAACACACATTTTCTAGGAATCCACAACGATCAAATAGTCAAACAGGTTCACCAATATTCGAGAATCAACTCACAATCACTACTCTTGCGGATGAAGGCACTACACTTCCTCTGGGATTCAAATAACCTCCTCTGGGATATACGGCCCGCGATAGCTAAGGCCCCCGTAACTGTTAAGCTTCTCCAAGATACTCTCCAACCGCTTCCATAAAAATAGGCCAAGTCAGTACACTACACACTCCAGCGTAATGCCTATAAATAGGCCATTACACTTGTTGTAAGGTACATTCTCTCTCTCTCTCTCTCTCTCTCTCTCTCTCTCTCTCTCTCTCTCTCTCTCTCTCGGGAAAAAAACCCTAAAGTTCATTTCTATCAACTAGCATACTCTAGCTTGATTATATATACATATCTCCTACAGTCTACTGAACTTAGGCATCGAAGGGTCGTTGGTCGACGCCCCACTAGTGTCAAGTACACTGTTTTTGTAGGCAATCAATCTCGACTTGGATCATCCAGCAGATCAGATGAACCATTGAAGAACCCCGTTCACAGAAGGGCCCAAAATGGAGTCATCAATGTCCAAACCAAGTTGAAGAGAAGAAGTGAGTTGAATATTTCGACCACCACAAGGATACACAGGCCTCGGTATGTTTCTTTTCAAAATACAGTTTATGTTCTTATTTTTGTTAAAGTTTCTCTTATAAATTTTGTTGTGTAACCCGGTTAATAAAATTGCTTCAATTTTATTTTCCATGAATATTTTGCACTACAGAATATATACAAATATAATGAAAATCTGCTGTAAAACGCACGTTATGAATGCGACTAAGTCAGGAGAAAGCAAACAAAACAAGCAATCACACGAGACAAAAGATTTACATGGTTCCCCCAAGATTGAGGTACGTCCACGGGCAAGGAGAGAGAGAGTTCACTATGAATGCTGAAGAATAGATACAAAGAGCAGGCTATGATCTGTAACTCTGGAGAGGCCACAATATGAGAGATAGCTAAAGGATCCCCAAAAACCTCTATTTATAAGAAGCACAATCAATAGGAAATCCTAAACAATAGAAAATCCTAAACACAATTGGAAATCTTAAATGCAATAGGAAATCCTAAACACAATTGGAATTCTCCCAATAAAGGAAAATTCAAGGCACAATTTCAACAATTCTCCACCTTGACTTGAATTCCACTAAACCCAAATCACAAATTATAGCAACCCTCTTCTGCCTTTACCTCGCCACATTTCCCCCAAGGGGCGATTAACTGCAAATACCAACCAAACCCAAGCAATGCTTGAACTTGGCAACTGGAACCGGTTTAGTCAACATGTCCGTTGGGTTATCCGTCATTCCCAGTTTCTTCACCTCAACTTGCTTCTGTGAGATGATCTCTCAAATAAAGTGATACCTGACATCAATATGCTTGGTCCGTTCATGAGACATTAGATTTTTAGTCAGATGTATAGCACTCTGCGAGTCAAAAAATACTGAAGTGACCCCTTGTGCAACACTAAGCTCGTAAAGAATTCCCCTCATCCACAATGCCTCCTTTACAGCTTCGGCAATGGCCATATACTCCGCTTCCGTTGTAGACAGCGCAATCGTAACCTGCAAAGTTCTTTTCCAACTAATGGCACTTCCAGATAAAGTGAACACATAACCTATCAGAGACCTCCTTTTATCATGGTCACCGGCAAAATCCGAATCAACATATCCAACTACTTGATTACCCGGATTAGAAACCCCATACAAAAGACCCATATCTGCAGTACCTCTCAAATACCGAAGTATCCACTTCACAGCCTCCCAATGTGCCTTTCCCGGTTGCCCCATATAGCGACTAACGACACTAACTGCATGTGAAATATCAGGACGAGTACATACCATGGCGTACATAAGGCTCCCAACCGCGCTCGAATATGGAACCTGAGACATATACTTCTCCTCATCCTCCTACTGTGGTGACAATTCTGCTGAAAGTCGAAAGTGTGCTGCCAAAGGGGTACTGACTGGCTTCGAGTTCTGCATGGCAAAGCGCTCAAGCACTTTGAGAACATATGACTTCTGATTCAAGAACAACTTGCCATCTACTCAATTTCTGTTAATCTCCATACCCAAAATCCGTTTTGCTACACCCAAATCCTTCATCTCAAATTCACCACCCAACTGTTGTTTCAACCTATTGATTTATGATACACCTTTGGCAGCAATTAGCATATCATCAACATACAACAATAGATAAATAAATGAACCATCTGGAAGTCTTCGAAAATACACACAACTGTCATATTCACTCCTAGAATATGATTGGCTTATCATGAATGTGTCAAACCGCTTATACCACTGCCTAGGAGACTGTTTTGAGCCATATAAGACTTACGCAGCAAGCACACATGATCTTCCTTACCAGAAACAACAAATCCCTCCGGTTGACGCATATAAATTTGTTCCTCAAGCTCCCCAAGAAAAAATGCCGTTTTAACATCAAGTTGCTCTAACTCAAGGTCATAACATGCAACAATAGCAAGTAAAGTGCGAATGGAACTGTGTTTTACAACTGGTGAAAATACTTCATTGTAGTCAACACCTTCTTTCTGACTAAATCCTTTCGCCACTAGCCGAGCTTTAAATCGTGCCTCTTCAACCCCTGGAATACCTGGCTTGCGCTTGAAGACCCACTTGCACCCAACAATCCTCCTATTTTTCAGCGGTTCTACCAACTCCCATGTCTGGTTCTTCTAAAGAGATTCAATCTCCTCACTCATAGCAACACAGCACTGTGCACACTCATTGCTCGAAACAGCTTCCGCATAGCTAGAAGGCTCATCATACTCCACTGTTTCAGCAAGTGATAAAGCATAGGCCACCATCTCAGAATAAGCCGAATACCTTTCAGGAGGCCGAATCTCCCTCCTTGGCCTATCTTTAGCAATAGTGCGTGGTTGCTCTGCTGGTACATCATCATCTGTGTCTGAACTCTTGAACTCCTCTTCAATTGGCTGATTACTGTCATTCTTCCATGAGCCAGAAGATTCACATAACAACTCCACCTACTTTGGAACCCTCGGTTCCTCAACTGCATCTTCAACCTGCTTAGACCCCTTAACCATAAAGTTTTCATCAAAAGTAACATCTCTACTAATTAAAAACTTAGAGGTTTCCGGACACCATAATCTGTACCCTTTCACACCTGCCTGATAACCCAAGAAAATACACTTCTTGGCACGTGGCTTCAACTTACCCTCATTCACATGAGCATAAGCTGGACACCCAAACACACGCAGTACGGAATAATCAGCCTTATGAGCCGACCATACCTCAAACGGAGTCTTACACTCAATAGTAGTTAACGGAGACCTGTTCACCAAATAGCATACTGTGGAAACGGCTTCAGCCCAAAACTCTTTGCCCAACCCGGCATTGGACAACATACAACGCGCATTCTCCAAAAGAGTCTTGTTCATTCGTTCAGCCACACCGTTCTACTGAGGGGTTTATCTCATTGTGTGATGCCTCACAATGCCCTCATCACTGCAAAACTTATCAAATTTGCCAAGACAAAACTCCATACAATTGTCAGTTCTCAAACGTTTTATTTTTTTACCCGTCTTATTCTCTATCAAAATTTTAAATTGTTTGAATGTACTCAAAGCATCACTTTTATGTTTTACCATATACACCCAAACCATACGAGAGAAATCATCGATAAAACTCATAAAATATCGAAAACCACCTTTAGAAGTTACCTCTGCGGGACCCCAAAGATCCGAGTGAAAATAATCCACTGTGCCTTTGGTGCGATGAACAGCTGTACCCTGCACTGCTTGCCGTAGATACAATGCTAGCAAAAATCTAGCTTCTCAATTTTCTAGCCACATAGCAAACTCTGTTTGCTCAAAACTGTCATCCCCCTCTCGCTCATATGCCCAAGGCGCATATGCCACAAACAAGTCAAGTCTGAATCTGAAACCTTTGATGAGGCAACTGTTGCTGCAGCACCTGTAACTGTACTGCATTGAAGTATGTAGAGGTTGCCACGCTGCTGACCCTTCATTAGTACCAATGCACCTCTCGAGACCTTCAAAACTCCACCTTCACCGAGGAATTTACAACCTAGAAAATCAAGAGCAACCAGGGAGATAAGATTCTTCTTCAAATCCGGAACATGTCGAACCCCAGATAAAGTCCTAACAACACCATCATGCATCCTTAGCTGAATCGTTCCAACGCCAACAGTCTTACAGGCCATGTTGTTGCCCATCAAAACTGTACCACCATTGACCGCCTCATAAGTAGTAAACCACCTTTTATGCGGACACATGTGGTATGAACATCCAGAATCCACTCGTTGTTAGAACGGGAATTACCCGTTGTAACTGATAACACTGTATCCAACTCATCTGAGCTTTCAACAACTCCAGCAATATCTTTACTCCCTTTTTGGTTCTCCTTTTCCTTCTCTTTGAGTTTTAAACAGTCAACTTTCCAGTGCCCGGGTTTCACTGACTTGGATCTACCCCTATTACTCGACTCATCCCTATCTGTTATTCTTCCCCTAGCAATCAAACCCTCCGCATGTGCATCACCCTCACCAGACACCTTTTTTCTCAATTCTTTCGAATAGAGGCTGGACTTAACATCTTCCATAGAAATTGTGTCTTTGCCATACAACAGGGTGGTAACAAAATGCTCATATGAAGGTGGTAAAGAACATAACACAATTAGGGCTTGGTCCACATCCTCAATTTTACTATCAATGTTTTTCAGATCCATAATAATACGATTAAACTCGTCTAAGTGATCCTTAACAGGTGTACCTTCACGCGAAACGTATAAAGACGTTGTTTAAGATACAACCTGTTCGTGAGCGATTTCGTCATATATATTCCTTCCAACTTTAGCCAAATACCTGCTGCTGAAGTTTCTTCTTCCACCTCGCGAAGAACATCGTCTGCCAAACTCAACTGAATAGAACTCAGAGCTTTGGCATCCATGTCTTCCCAATTCTCCGGACTAACCCCGGACTTCGCCAATCCTAACAAAGCCTTGTGCAATCCCTATTGGGTTAACAGAGCCTTCATCTTTACTCTCCAAAGACTGAAACTGCTGCTCTGCCCATCAAATTTCGCGATCTCGAACTTAGCCGCCATAACCACAATCGGAAACGAAACCCTAGTTTTTCAACCAGAAGCTCTGATACCAATTTGTTGTAAAACGCACGTTATGAATGCGACTAAGTTAGGAGAAAGCAAACAAAACAAGCAATCACACGAGACAAAAGATTTACGTGGTTCCCCCAAGATTGAGGTACGTCCACGGGCGAGGAGAGAGAGAGAGTTCACTATCAATGGTGCAGAAGAGATACAAAGAGCCGTCTATGATCCGTAACTCTGGAGAGGCCACAATATGAGAGATAGCTAAAGGATCCCCAAAAGCCTCTATTTATAAGAAGCACAATCAATAGGAAATCCTAAACAATAGGAAATCTCCCAAAAAAGGAAAATTCAAGGCACAATTCCAACAAAATCTTATTATTTGTATGTGCCTAAACAAAATGTGGAATAAACTTTAAAATCTAAATTTTAAATATTTTTTTATGAATGAACTTATTTATGTACATAGTAAGAATTTAATTTGCAGTTTTCGACCTGTATACAAATATAAATATATTAATTTATTTGAGTTGTTTAGCTTGTGAACAAGCTCGAGCTCGACTCTGTATTTTATCTCATATTTTAATTTGTTAGTTTTCCATAGAAATTTTGTGTATTATTAGTTCGTCTCGACGAAAGGAATCCAAAAAGTTAAAAGATTATGATTAGAACTCTCAATTTTTTGAATAAGGTCGGAAAAAAAAAGTGTAAAAATCCGTCCTTTTGAGTTATTTTTGTCTTTATTCATAATTTTTTACTTTTTTTATTCCTCTCGCCGAGACAAACCAATAATACAAAAAAAGTTGATGCAAAACTAATAAACGCGGAAAAAAATCAAATAAAGACAAAAATTAAACCAGTTAACTTTTTAGGCCAATTTGGATCACCAAATTTTCATTGGGTTTGAATTTGTTTGTCTAGTTCGCAAAACGAGGACTGAAAAAGCAATCAAATTTTTCCAAGTTTTTTCAACACTTTACTAGATAAGAATGAGTTCTTTTGATTTATAAAATTTTATAACCAAATCAAATTTTATAAACTCTTATCTTGAGGAAATTTACTATTTTTAAGTTCTTGCTTAAGAAATAGGAAAACCATTTTGAGATTAATGGGATAGCAAATTAACAAGGGGGGATGGGAATGTGATGACAGTAATTTGAGGGGGAATGAGAATGTAATGCCTTCTATCTATGGGGTAAGGGAGGTATCAGATTTCCACTCTGTCTGGGAATGTGATCCCTGGTTGAATATGTCATCAGGAATCACATTCCTATTTATGTCTCTGCTAAATGTTGGAATCAGAAAAGCCTAGCATCACATTCCTGTTCCTGCCTATTCCAAACGTTGGAATCATGGGTAGAAGGCATCACATCCTCATTCCTAGTAATCATACTCCTATTCCTACCCAAGAAAATTCTCAGGAATTTGATTCTTGATAATCATATTTCTAATCCTACTCAAGATTACGGTCATCCAAATACAGCCTAACATTCTAAACCTTGGTTTAAGTTCATTTCCTACCAGACAAAAATACCGAAGGCGCAATAGTGGAACTTGGGGGTCTTTTGGCTAAATAACTAAACCGGATTATTTTTTTGTTCTTTTGGTTTTGCGTCAATTTTTTGTGGATATTGGTTAGTTTCGACGAGAGGAATGAAAATTATTAACCAAACTAAGTTTTTTATAAACAAGACAAAAATAATATGAAAAGTCTATATATTTTAAATTATTTTTATCTTTAGTGAATTTTCTTAAGATTGTGATATAAAATTTTTACTTTGTAGATTATTCTTATCGGGACAAATTAATAGTCCCAAAAAAGTCACACAAAATTAAATAATGACAAAGAAGTAATTCGATTTGATTATTTTGTCAAAACACCCGTTAGCCTTACTTGCCGCCGTACAGGATCGTAGTTCGAAAATTGATCGCGGGAGAGAAATAACGCAACACAAAGAACTAGTAGAAGTGGAACGTGCTCCTGTGTCCCCCTACAACAGTATCACCCCACATCACAGCCCTCCATTTCATCACAACCGTTCATTATTAAATTTTAAAAAAGTGGGTACTGGGCTTCCACTGGTTGCACATTGAAAAAGGGGAAAAAAGCTTAACCAAGGTGGTTAAGCCTTCTTCCTCTCCGTTTCTCCCTCCCTCCTGAAAACTAAGGTTTCATCTCTCTCCCAGTCGGGGAAAACGGACGAAACCCTCCCAAAATCAACTCTTCTTCTCCGTTCTCTCTCCCTCCTAAAACTTTAAGGTTTCATCTCTCTCTCCCACTCTGAATAAATGGGCGAAACTTGAATAATCGACTCTTCTTCTCCGTTCTCTCTCGCTTCTGCATTCAACGATGAGGGGAGTTTGAGCCCCACGACAGCAATCGATGACGACGAAACTTGAACCCTAAATCTTCGACGAGCTTGAGCCCTGCTAGTTCTATACATGCCGGAAATCACTGCTGCTTCTGCATTCAAGCATCGCTAACAAACCTGACCCAAGGGGGTGAGAGAAAATTTGAAGTACCAGTACTTGCTATCAATCTATGGGAAGGGATCGCCGTCATTGACCAAGTCAAACTGGTATTCAAGTAAATCAGAGCGCACTAACTGGTCCAATCGTCCTCTTGACGGATCTAAGGTAACAACTATTTTTGTTGTCGTTCGGTTATTTTTTCTCCGTCTATTGTGGTTGGCTAAGCTGTGGTGGTATCCATATTGTGATTTCCCTGTTTTTGTGAGATATAGAGAGTGTGGGAGAGAGCAGTAGGCCATTTTTGGCCTCTCGGTGGCTCTTCTTTGCCGAAGGGGAGTTTCACTGTGTACATTGACAACTTGCCCAATGGAGTGGGCATCCCTTGGTTTAGAAAGTTTTTCTCCAACTTTGGAAAGATCACGGAGGCTTTTATCCCTTTCAAGAGAAGCAAAGGTACCCGGTATCAGTGGTTTCAATAGATTTGCAAGTCAGAAGGACAATAATTTTGCAATCGCAAAATCAAAGGGCTTATGGGTGGAAAGAAAAAATCTGATTGTCAATAGGGCTAGATATGAAAGGAGGTCCAACTATGATATAGCGGCTGTGAGCAACCAAAAACTTTCAATTAAAATTCAAGTCAGATTCAGGGCATAATGGGAGTTCTCGAATATCCCCTTAGATAGTCTAGAGTGGCTCTGCAATGGATTTGTTGACCAATAGGTATCTTCACTTAAGTATCTGAATTTTTCTGCTTGTCCATCGACAGAACTTATGGAAACAACCCAACAAATGAGAAATTTAAAGTTGTTGCAATAGATTTGCGTTTTTTCCTTTCAGCGGTGATGTGAATATTTCCCATTGGGGTTGGATTTAGTGTAGTTTTCCATATAGATATACCTGAACAAAGTGCTATTGGTGTAGGATTAGAATTGGTTCTTCATGCCATTTTGTGCTCAATATAGTTGTACGTTTCGACTTTGATTTTAGTGGTCACCCTTACATCTTATTAACTAAGTGTACACAGCCTATGCAATTCTGTTACTCAAATCATTAATATTAACAGAGAGAAACTGTAGGGAAGAAGTTTAGGCCATTCATTTTGGGAATCTGCAGTTTTTTTTTTTGTCATTCGTCATTCCTAATCTGTTACACTGGGGGAGGGGGGAATGGGACTCGATCCCGGGATGCAGTGTGGGGCATCCAAGAGCTCTACCACATGAGCTAGCCACCACTTGCTTGGGAATCTGCAGTTTATGGGGGTTTTTTTGGTTTTAATTGTCTAGAAAACTGTCTCATCGTTTAAGACAATTATTTGTCTTATCTATGCAAAATTAAGGATACTGCATTATACCAATCTAGAAAGGTGTCTTCAGCAAAGACTTGGTGGTCTTCACCAAAGACTTGGTGGTCTTCACATCAGAAGTTTGATAGTTAGAAACGAAGCTATATTACTAAAAAAGCGGCGAAGGTTTGGAATGTAAAAGAAGGCTCTATGGGAACGGGTAATATGCCAAAAAGATGAGTTTGATACTAGAGGTTGCCTTCCCGAAAGTAAGGATCCTGAAGGACCTCTTTGATCTAAAGTTACGTGAATAGTAGAAAGTAGAAACCTTAATCTCCATTAAATTTTATCATGGAATTTAGGTATTTGAGGTACGGTGGAGGTAGAATTCTCTTTTAGAAAGATCATAGTCATTTGGTAGTTCATTGAGAAAAGATTTTACATTGCTACGAGGCATCTTTGGGTTCTATAAAGTGCTTTGCATGGGTTTTCCAAGAAAAAGAAAGTTATCTGATGTCGCTGGTTATTTGTCACAGTTCTGTGCACTTGCTGATAGTCACATTTTTGGTTTGGAAACAAACAGTTAGGAAAGTATTCAAAGAAAATAATTCCTTTGCATGTAATCTGGTGATATTTGCGCGAAAAAGACCCCAGTGGCGTATTGGATCTCTCATTTATTAGGAACTTGTTACCACCCCAAGAAATAAACAGTTTCGTGGTTAGTTTCGTGGAATCAAATAGTTGTCTTTGATCTTCCGATTATAGACACACCTTAAGCCATATACACTATAAAAATGCAACACTTTTGTTTTTTAACTATTTTTTTCTTAACAATCACCAGTGTTCGGACGAGAATCAAAAGTTTTTTGGTGGATAGTTTGTATAGTTGGGACAAGGGAGAATGTAATCTTTCTCTTGACCAATTTTTAGATTGGCTTGAGCTTTTCCATTCTCATAGTGTATAGGGCATTTTTGTCTTTGGCCCCTTTCTGTCATAGTGCATAGTGTATAGGCAGCATTCCCTTAATCTTTCTTTCTAATGTATAAGTGTTTACTTATCAAAAAAAAAAAAAAAAGACTATAGAGAGTAACTTAAGAGCTTCGAGCATATGATGTAACTTGCAACATTTTCCCAATGTTCATGCATACCTGTGTCAATGTGTTATGTTTAGTACATATCTCTGAACTTCGTAGCCATGTTCTTTGATACGAAGATTTTTTGGAGAACTTTACCAAAATTAGTGCATGTTTTCCTTTTTTTTCCATTTAGATTGGGAAAAAAAGGTGTGGTAGTCGGTTTATTGTTCATTTGTATATGGTTAGCGTTTCGATCTTACCTTCGTGCTTCGTTGTCCACACAATTTAAGCCAGCCTTGTTAGTATGACACACATCAGTAGAGGTTTGGGAAACACATTAGTAGAGGTTTGGCAAGTCGCCTCTGACTGTGTGAACTCGAAAAAATTATCTCACAAAACATGTTTCTAAACTGACATCATTCAGAGTCCAAACATTTTATATACATCTGCAAAAGAAGATGTTTTTGTAAGTTTGCAAATCATTTTATAGTAGTCTAAAGCATTTACACTATCACGCTTTTTGTTTTGCCATCTACATGTAGAGTAGCCCTTCCTAAGGTGCTGAGTAATGAATTTGTGAACTTGTATAACATGGACTGAGATATTTGTATTCTTTTTAATTTCTTGACCTTGGATTCCAATTTTATTTGATTGAACGATTTGGACTTGTTAGATGTGCTGATGATTCAACTTTTTTCCACTTTCATTGTCTGCCCATTAATAGGTTGCCTTTTTGGATAGTTTGTGATGCAATATACTCAAAGACAGTTACTTCTCAAGGGTATAACTAGAGGTGGTGTCTTCTCAAACTTAGGATTGAAACTAACTTCTCAAACTTAGAATTGAAACTAACTTCTCAAACGTAGGATTGAAACTAACTAATGGACCAGACAAATTCTTAAACTGGTGTTGGCTAAGTTGTCATTGCACCCATGAAAAAGATTTAGGGGACTTCCATTCAGTTTGGCAATTCAAGAGAGAAAACCACGATAGAGAATCGTGAAGGATAATCAGAGGATTGAAACATAGAATGGAAGGATAAAAACTCACAACAGCCACCATTACGTAGACATATATGTTCTCTCTCTTACTCCCCTCTATCCCATCGTACGCCCTATTAATAGCGTGGCTTCCAAAATCTCAATTCCATGATGAATACATATGCCTCTCCCTATAAGTGCAGCGTACTTTTTTTAACAGAAGCGTAGGGAATCCCTGGTCCATGGTTGATGACTTCTTTAGAAGACAGAAGGGAAGAAAACAGGAAGAAGACCTCATCATTCTTTTGCTTTTATTATTTATTTGTCATTTTTGTTGCTTTGTATAAGAACTTATCAACAATAAAATGAGGACTTTACCCTCCAATTGCTTTGTGATTATTGTGTGGGGTATTTTCCCAAAACTATATAAGACGTACAAAGCTGCTCGTCTAAAACCGCCACGTACCCATGCACGTGGCGGGAAACACGGAATGGTACGCAGACGACCACCAAGCCCGTAACATCAACTCAAATCTACCTACTCGTCGGATAATGCAGATGGAACGGATGCGGGATAAACCCTAGCAACAGACTTTCCTTGCGAAGATAAGGAAATGAGGGAATATTCGAAGATATTCGCAGAATCAGTTGAGCTTGTGAAGATAAGCACAATCTTACCCGGAGATGGAAAGCCAGTCTTCATAGTAAAACAAAGAGCAAACTCCCATGTAGGGTAAAGCTCCGAACGAGCAATATGCGGCCATCTTGGCAAGAATCCTTATCGAATAAGGAAGAATCTTAAGATTGGAATGATTCCAAACAGAGAAAGATTCTACAAGGCATGTAAGCGTAAAGAAATCACCTATATAAGAGGTCAAATCCAAAACACAAAAGGTATGCTCGAACCTATTCTCATACTTACACACTCATACTGCTTATCCTCCAGTTCGTCAGTGCTAACATAAGCATTGGAGGGGCCTTGCCGCCTAGAGGCAAGGGTGCTCTGACAGTTTGCTCATGTTGCAGGATCAAGGTCGCTCCATTCGAAGAGGATTTGATCTCATAAAGCAGGCAGATAGCTTCGTGAGTTTTTCCCCTTTTACAATTGGCGCCGTCTGTGGGAAAGAGGATAAATCCCCACCAGAGATCATCCATGGACGATTAAGATCTTTACACACCGCAGAAGAGTGGGGTCGGGAGGGATCCTCCTCTAGAACCTCCCGGGGCCCCTAAGAAGCCTCCTCTCGCAAGAGTGGCAAGCTAGGTGGAGCGTGTGGAACGTTCTCAACTTGGCAGATCCCGAGAAAGAAATTCAGAGGTCCCATCACGGAGGGATCAACGGAGAAATTCCCCGCCACGCCACACCTCAAAAAAGACAAATTCCAGGGTGAGGCGGGACAGGGAATATGCAGAAAGCTTCGTGCGGATGGAACAGGAAGTCTCAGACCTGGCACGACTAATCGCTCAGGAAGAGGCTGCAATAAAAAACCTGAAGGACCGCTTGCAACAAGCAGAGGAAAATCTGAAATCCAGGTCCCAAGACAGAAGTAAGGACAGGAGACGATCGGGGAGGGAACCCTCGCCGACAAAGACAGACTCCATGGCCAGGATCAAGCACAATCTGTTCGTGTTGTATGAGACAACAGATGATCCAGTAACTCACATTCAGCACTACCAGCAAGAAATGTTTATGCATGCAAAGGACGACACCTTGATGTGTAAAATGTTTCTGTCAAGCTTGGGTAAGGTGGCATTGAGCTGGTATCACCACAAGTTGGCACCAAACTCAATCAACAGTTGGAAGCAACTCTCCGAGGAGTTCACGACCCGATTCCTGACGAGCCGTGCGGCACCAAAAACTTTTGACATCCTGACTGCCATGGGGCAAAAGGAAGGAGAAACTTTGAGGGAATATTCTAAAAGGTACTGGGAAACCTTCAATGAGACTGTAGCGAGGAATACGCTATAGCAACTTTCAAAACGAGCCAGTCTGTTGGCTCAGATCTGAGGAAGTCTCTGACGATGAACCCAGTCAGAACGGTGGCAAAGCTCATGCAACGTATCGAGCAGCATGCGCTCGTCGAGGATGATCGTATGCGAGAAAGCAAGAAGGAGAACGCAGGACTACCTGCTACGCCAGAGAAGAAAAAAGGCGGAGCAGAAAAGTTACAAGAAGGAATATACAACTAGCAGAAAGGACAGTACGTCCAACCAGAGGGATAAGGCTGCTGTGGAGACCCGTTCTTTCCACAACATTTACACGGTTTTTAATGTACCAATCTACAAGATGTTGTACAAGCTCAGGGACAAACCATGGTTCCGCAACCTGCCAAAAATGACAGAAAACCCAGAAAGGCGAAGAGCAACGAACAAGAAATGCAGCTACCACCGAGATTGGGGGCATATGACATAGGACTGCTTTGAGTACAAGAAGTTCCTTGATGAGAAGGTCGCCGAGGGCCTCCTTGATGAGTACATTGCGGAAAGAAGGAAGGACCAGGCAACTCCAACCGAAGAAGTGGACTGCTTAGCAAAGCCCAATGGTCTGATCCAAATGATCCAAGGCCATGTAGCCCCTTATACCGAAAGTGAGATAAGATACGTACAGAGGCAGAGCGAGCATGCGAAGCATGTGTACAAGCTAGGTGTGAAGAGGCCTAGGGAAGGAGAAATCACTGCGCAGCCAATAACGTTCACGGACGAGGACCTGGACGGGGTGACCCTGCCACATAATGATGCCTTGGTCATTACCCTACGATTAGGGGAGTACGACGTTAAGAAAATATTGGTGGATTAGGGGGGTTGCACAAAGATCCTGTATTTCGACACCTTCAAGAAGATGGAGTTGCCCAAGATGAACTTGGAAAGAAATCATACTCCTTGATTGGTTTCGGGTCACGGCCGGTCTGGCCCATGGGTAAAGTGACGCTGCCTGTATGAGCAGGGTCTGTTGTGTTGAAAACAGAGTTCCTGGTCATTGATGTCCCATCCTCCTACAACGCCATCATTGGCAGTACTTGGCTGCACAAAATGAAGGCAATTTCATCAACTTACCATCAGATGATAAAATTCCTGGGGGTAGAAAGTATTGAGCATGTCAAAGGAAACCAGAAAATGGCAAACCAATGCTTGGTCTCGACGATCAATAGAGCCCCCAAGGCACACCTTGTTCAGTCTGTCAAAGTATCCGATCAGCCAACATTAGAAGACGTTGGAGGGAATCCAGCACAAAGAACTGTGGAAGGACTGAAAAAGGTTCAGCTCGACGACCAGGATCCGGAAAGGTACTTTCTGATAGGAGAGAAACTTGACACACAGGAGGAAGAAGAGCTCGTACAATTCCTCAAATAGCATGTTGATGTGTTTGCTTGGACGCCCCAAGAGATGCCAGGTATAAATCCCAATATAATCTGTCATCATCTAAACGTGGACCCCCAACACAGGCCAGTGGTCCAAAAGACTAAGAGGTCAGCCCCTCAGCATGCCGAAGTGGTCAATGAAGAGGTTGATCGTCTCCTGGAAGCCAAAGCAATCAGAGAAGTGAATTACCCCGAGTGGTTGTCAAATACAGTCATCGTCAAGAAGAAGAATGGGAAATGGAGAGTATGCGTGGATTTCACCAGTTTAAACAAGGCCTGTCCCAAAGACAGTTTTCCTCTACCCAAAATTGATCAGCTCGTTGATGCAACTGCTGGGTACTAACGAATGAGTTTTCTCGATGCCTATAGGGGTATCACCAGATAGCAATGTACGGACCAGACGAGGAGAAGATGTCATTTATCATCCCGAGGGGGTTATACTGTTACAAGGTCATGCCATTCGGACTCAGGAACGCCAGAGCCACATATCAGAGATTGGCAAGCCTTATGTTCAAAGATCTGCTTCGGAAGACCATGGAAGTCTACATAGACGACATGGTAGTGAAGAGCAAGGAGAAGGCCAACCACATAGCAGACTTAAAGGTAACCTTTGATATCTTACGACAATTTCAATTAAAATTAAATGCTTCAAAATGTGCATTTGGTGTGAGTTCCGGAAAGTTCTTGGGCCATTTGGTCACGGAACGTGGCATCGAGGCCAACCCAGACCAAATTACAGCCCTCCAAAGACTTGAGAGCCCAAAGACAACCAAGGAAGTGCAGAGGTTGACGGGCATGGCAGCATCACTAAACAGGTTTATTAGTCGCTCGTCAGACAGGTGCAGGCCTTTCTTCCAGTTGCTGAAGAAAAGGAAAGGATACGAATGGGGACCAGAACAAGAGGAAGCCTTCAAGGACCTCAAGAAGTACCTTGGGACCCCACCGTTACTGTCAAAACCCGAGAAGGGTGAGCGGTTGATCCTCTACCTAGCCGTCTTGAAGCATGCAATCAATGCAGCCCTCCTTCGAATGGAGGGTACAGAGCAAAAACTAGTTTACTTTGTAAGTGAAACTCTCCTAGACGTACACACCAGATATCTCTCTGGAGAAGCTCGTCTTAACTCTGATTATGGCTTCGCGAAAATTGTCGCACTATTTCCTGGAACACCCCATCAATGTCTACACTGATTCCCTCTGAAGGCGCTGCTTCGAAAAACAGACTTATCTGGAAGGATCTCCACCTGGTCGGTAGAACTCAGTCAGTACGACATAGATTACCAACCAAGAACGGCCATCAAGGGCCAAGTGTTGACAGACTTCGTAGCTGAGTTTACTCCAACCGAGGTTAAGCCTCCCATGGTTCGCGAATGTGAACCAAACCCTCAAGATGATGATCAAAACACAGAAAGTTGGCAATTGTTTGTTGACGGATCAGCGTGCAACAAAGGCTCAGGAGCCGGAATAGTACTGTTCTCTCCAGAACGCCTGATGCTCGAACAATCCGTTCATTTGGGCTTCAGTGCAACAAACAACGTGGCAGAATACAAGGCCCTTTTGATTGGGCTCAAAAGTGCAAGGATCCTTGGGGTCAAGAAGTTAAAAATCTTTTGTGATTCACAGCTTGTGGTGAATCAGCTTACTGGGGAGTATGCCCTAAGGAATGAAAAGATGGCGGCCTACGCCAAAGCTGTGCAGGATGTGATGACAGAATTCGAAAAGACAAAGATAGAGCAGATCACTTCGGGACAAAACGCTCAGGCAGATTCATTAGCATGCCTGGCCTCAGCACTACCTACAGAATTCAAACGCACGGTGGCCGTTGAATATCTAGCCAAGCCCAGCATCGAACAGGGTGGAGAAACCAATATGGATGCAGATTTGGGACCAAGTTGGATGGATCCAATCATCGCTTACTTAAAAGGTGAAGTCCTACCAGAGGATAAAAAGGAAGCCTATAAGATCAAATTGAAGTCTGCTCGTTTCTGGCTCTCACCATAGGGGAAGTTGTACAAGGAGTCCTATCACGGTCCTTACCTGCTTTGCGTACATCTTTTGTTGGTGCAAAAGTTCTTACATGAAATACACGCTGGGACGTGCAGCGGACATGCAGGAGGAAGGTCAATAGCGCACAGGGCCCTAACCCAGGGGTACTGGTGGCCGTACATGCAAGAAGACGCAAAGGTGTTCGTCAAAAGTTGTGAAAAGTGTCAGCAGTTCAAGCCAATAATTCGGACATCGGCAGAAGACCTGCAACCCCTCACTAGCCCATGGCCGTTCGCCCAATGGGGGTTGGTCAATCGATCACCCATTAGCTCATAACAAAGTAAGGAGGATAAAGGGGGCTTAACAATGCTTAAGGAAGAAGGAGGGCCTGCTCCCTCGACCTTCATTCCCACCCTGCCAATTTTTTAACTTAACAATGCTTAATTTTTTTAACATTATAAGGGCATCCACAATGGGCTCCCAAAAAATAGCTCCTAGGTTGACTCCTAAGGTGTACACATAAGCCTAATTGGGGTCCACTTTTCACTCCTAGAACTTGCTACATTTAAAGAGCATATGTACACTCAATGGGCTAGCAAGAGCATTTTTTATTTTCAAATAAAATCATTTATCTTTTGAAAATTTCATATTAAAAAAGATTAAAATGGCTTGAGTCCCACTTAGAGCTAGCTACAAAGCTACTTAGATTTAGCTAATGGTTTAGGAGCCATGATTAGGAGCTTTCCTTAGGAGCTTATATTGAGAGCCCATTGAAGACCATAATTGATCAAATGACTTGCTAAATTTTAGGAGTCTCACCTAGGAGTCATTTTAAGAGCCCACTGTGGATGCCCTAACGACTAAAATTTTTAGATTAGGGCTCCTATTGAATGCAGATCGACTAAAAATTAGTACGTATCAGTAGGGATCGAAACTTTTGTTTGCAAGTCAAAGGCTCACAATAGAGTGATCATTAAAATACAATGCATCATTGGCTTGGCTTCTGAATTGTGCATCCAACAGAGGGAATGAAGCTAAATAAGTTTGATTCAGTACTTCAGTTTCCAAACTACCAATCGGTTGTTGAATCAATTGTCTACTATTTGAAGTTCTCAGTCAACAAATTTTAAGGCCAATTGAGCGACAAATCAATTAATGATTCTTCTCGGCCAAAAAGATTAAAAAACTCCAAGAAATCAACCACAACATTTTTGAAAATTTATGACCAACATTTCATTGTGCTTCATATTACTGAATACATTATACTAAAAAACTTTAAAAATCTCTAACCAAATCAACATTTCAACTAAACAATTACCCCAAAGAAGTTATTTGAGCAGACTTTGCTCAAATGGCGGGACTAGGCAAGTGCAGCTGAAACCTTGTTTCCCACTTCTTTCACACCATGGTTCTGAAATAATTTAGAGTAACAATCAATAGAAACCCTAAGTCTGTAAATCATATCCCATGTACAAATAACGGCTGGTATTGTTTTGTCCTATTTGAATCTATGTACTTCACTGTGAAGTGACCAATTTAGGAATATCTATATATAGGGTTGTAATACATGTGTTGAGGGGAGTGTTTTGGATGAATGAAATTCCAAATTTTGGTGTTTGTGTAGCCTTAGAGTTCTCTCTTTTAGGGCTTGGTTTTGAGCCCCATAACTCGTGCAAAATCTAATCTAGCCCAAATCTACATCTATGCAATATCCAATCTTTCACTTTGTCCTCATCTTCGTCGTTATCATCGATATCATGATCATCCCTAGAAGCAGCGATAGTAGCATTGGTCTTCAGCCTATAAATTCGAACCTATTATACAAGCACAAGTTAGATAAATTTGAACTTCAGCCTTTAAGTTCATCTATAATACAAGTACAAGTTACTGGGGTGCAGTTCTTCAATTGTTGTTGCTAAAAATGAATAAAACGAAGTCATAAACACCAAACAAAGTTTCTCCACATGTATTAGGTTCATCACAACATCAATGGCCTTGATCCATAACATGATTTAACTCTAATAAGAAGCATACCAGAACAGGAAATAGAGGAGAAGAGATCTTGCTGTGGCAGAATTGTATTTGTGAGTGTTCAACATGAGGAACGCAAAAACTGCACTCGCAATGCTCACACACAACTTCCCAAGAAAGAGAATAACATCACCAATCACCTTCACTTTCCCTATCCAAAGGGTGTTACCGATGATCAGCTTTGTTGCCATCTCAGATGCCTTAAAGAAGCCTTTGCCCCGTTACAGCAATCTGCAAGAGTCAAAGGCATGCATTTCAATGATGAAGAGATACACAACAAACGCGAAGCCCAGACTAGAAAGTAACCAAACTTTTTACATGTCCATATCTTTTGCATTTGGTCTCAAATGATGCCAGCATATAAACCCAAAACAAATTGAAGGGCGTAGAAAACAGTTCCTGGAAGAAACAGAATTTTCAGCTACCTTCACATAAATGAATACCAATCAGAGCACAGAGCCGGACAAGAAATTAATAGCTTTCTATGAAAGTGAACCAATAAAATATGTTCTCGAGTGCCTAGTTTTGGAGAACACAAAAGTTGGCTCACAACTTTTCTTCTTTTTTTGTAACTCCCACGAAAAATTTAAATTCAATATTTCAATAGCTTTTATGTAAGCTGATCTTGTTGAACCAATACAATATGTGCAGTAAAAATGTTACTAAATTCACAATGGACCAATACCATCTCAATTTTTATGAGAAAGTTACCAATGTTTCTAAAACAATTTTAGTGCCTAAACGCTATTCCAGGTCAAGAAGCAGAAAGTCCACCATATTAATTTTTTGAGTCTGCCTCAGACTAATCAAAGACGTTTTGAATTGGGAGGGAGCAATTATATAGGGTAATATCTACAGTTTATTAGTTTATGTGCTCGAAGGAGTAGCTCACCGATGTTTCACCATGAGTCCAATAATAGGAAACACCAGACCTTGCTATCACCGTTGAGAAGCACGCTTTAAAAAACTGTGTAGCCCAATAGCAACCAAACAGATGGAAAAGGATTGCAGCACCGATATGAGGAGTATAATGGATGCTATAACCACAGCAATGATCACAGCTCACTCTTTTCAACCCAAGATCATGGACACATTAGTTGGAGTCGCAGTTATTCGCAAGGACTTAAGAGAACGAGATTTCCAAACATATGCCTATGTGAAATTTGTAAGCATGTCCACTTGCCTTATCCAGAAACTACAAATTGAATGAGAAATTTGTAAGTATATGCATGCATCCCAATTCCGTTAAATGCAGCAATTACAAAGTGTATTCAACGTAATCTAGTTAACCTGTCTAGCTCCTTACAGGGAAAAAAAAATTAAGTTAAACCTATCTAGCCTCTGAGCCAAACAAATCGCACCAAAGTTTCAGCCAAACAAATCAAGGTTACATTTCAAGTTCAATATAACACAGTCTAACGAATTAACGAATGACCATGAAAAACTGATGCTTTAGGCACCTTTCTCAAATCACTAACTGGATACAAGAAATTATGGTACAGTTTTGGAACTACTTTCCTTGAAGAAAAATTATGTATCTCCCAAGAGATTCCAATGAATAATCTCATCACTTACATTTTCGGAACCAAATCACAAAGGATGGAAACGTATTCTGACCTGAAACTAAATAATATCCTACAATTAGGGGTTTTAGGGACGGTTTCGAATTAGGTGGTTCAATTTTGGGGGGTTCCAATTAGAGTTTTCAAATTAGGCTTCTCATATTGGAACCCTAGTTTTTTCAAGCAATAGGGTTTCTAAATTGGGGTTTTCTGTGTGTGTGTGTGTGTGTGAGAGAGAGAGACAGAGACAGAGAGAGAGAGAGAGAGAGCGACCATCGTGTTCGGACTGGTTGCGAAGAGAGATCGCTGCTGCTGGCCATCTGTTTTAGAGGGAAGCTGTCGTTGCTGCTGGTAGTCTGTTTCAGTTCGTTCTCGGTGACGGTGTTGTGGTCGCCGGAGGTGGAGTGGGAGGCTTGTGGTGGTCGCCTGTGTTGATGGTCGCCGGTCGTGGTGCTAAGCCACCCCCCCCCCCCCCCCCCCCCCCCCCCTCGCGCTCTCTCTCTCTCTCTCTCATCGCGTTCAGTGGCGGTGGTGGAGAGGGAGGCTTGTGCCAGACCTGGTTGTGGTGGTAAGCTCGCCTCTGTGTGTGTGTGTGTGTGTGTGTCTGGTCCGAGAAGAGAGGGAACCCGATCTGTTTGTTTCAAAAAATTTGGGGAATTTTTAGGGACTGTTCTTCTTCTTTTGGGTGGGAAGACCCTCCTATTTGTTCAAATTTAGGGAATTATTCTGTGTAACGAGTTGCACGGGAGGAATAGAGTAAAGTGTTAAAAGTGGAACCCCGAGGCCCATCTGATATTTTTTTCGACGATCGGAATTTTCAATATTTCAAATATGTTAGATTAGATCACAACTTCCAATAATGAAGTCTATAGCTGCTTGACCGACCAGGTGACTAAAAATAAGACGAATAAAGACGCGTCCCAAGCGTAGGACTCTCGACCGATGTAGCATAATATCCGGAAGTACCGGAGTCGAATCCACAGAGACGGACGAACATGTGCAGGACTCAAAGATGACGGGTTCACAGTTTATCTTGGCTCTTAGGTAGCCACCCCTTGTTCAATGAGATTAATTTACTAACTAAATTACTAAGCTGATTTAACTAAATGCAAATTAATAAAGAGAGCACAGCTGAGGGAACCTAGCGTCCACGCCCAGCCTAACCGGTATTTACTCGGGCCACAATTAATCCTTTTACTGATTTTAGAATACGAGAAAGGCTTCCTAACAAATGCGCACCACCTGTCACCAGATTCCGTGCGCATTCGAATTCCGGTAATGCCTGGGTTTGTTTGTTAGAAAAGTTTCCAGTTCCCAAAATTGCTTGAAAATCGATTTAATTCAGCCCCGAGGTGAAATACTGATTAATCTAGACGTAGGCGCCTTCGCCCCGCAGCCGCACTCGAAGCGACTACTCACTCATGATTATGCTAATTGCAGAAAACAAATTAAACCTAGATTTAAACATGCTTGGAGATTAAAATATGAAAACAATAGAAAACGATACCGTAAATTGCAAGACAAGAATTGAACTTGATTAACAATCCGCAAAAACAATCTGAAAACTGGAATTCTGGAACGAAACTTGAATGTAGAATGCTGAATGAAAAACGGTAGCCGAAAACTTTGAAGAACAAAAAACCTAAGTAAAAGTTGTGGAACCCTAATCTAGGGTAAAACACAAGTATTTATACTAAACCTAGTAATCCTAACGAAAAACAAACGAAAATCGAAAACTCTTCTCCGCGGAACCCGAACGACAACGTTTACTGGGCAACTTATCCACTCGGTAGCGCTACAGGTAAAATGGGGTAGCGCTACCGCTTGCCTTAACGCGTGCGTTGACCGTTGAATCTTCGGGTTGACCATTGACCTAACACACCGGTAGCGCTACACCCTTTTAGGTGTAGCGCTCAAAAACTTTCTGTTCATTTTTGGGACCTTTTTGTGCCCAATTTGAGCGCTCCAACAAAATGGGGTAGCGCTCCCGACGATTTTCGATCACTTCCATGCAAACTCCGCTCTCCTCCACTCCTGATCAACGTGCATGTACTTCCAATATCACGAAATTGCACCCAAATCCCTGAATTATCTGCAAAATACGCTCAACACCCACAAATACCACGTGCACATATTAATCGGAAAATAAAGCTCAAAACGCACGTCTAACATGCCAAATCACCCTACTTAGGCGCCTGATAAGCAAGCTTCCCACGCGCCTATCACATCCCCCAACTTGAGCGTTGCTAGTCCCTAGTAACGAACGAAACAAAACTAACAAAAACAAACACAACGACTCAATAAGGGATACGAGGGTTATGCAACTTGTACAAAATTAAATGAACAATTCAAATATCATCTCTTAATTTCCCACAACTCGGTCACATGCATGCCCCAACGAAAATTCAAATGATTCCATCCCTCAACAAAGTTTGAGATAAAATGCTCCCATGTGACACAATATCACTCGTACTCACCGAATCACTCTACATCCCATGTGAGGCGCCTGGCGATTAACGTGGAATGAACAAAATCACCACGTGCCAGTCAAAACAACGCCGAAATATGCAATGGAAGCTCACAAAACAAGATACCACACTTCCACGATTAAATATAACACATGCATGCAGGAGAGTCAAATGACGTGCATCGGGTCAACTAAGGGCTTCGTTAGGCTTATAACGACCATGGTTTAAAAAGAAAGAGAACATGCAAAGGGTGACGGCCTATAGAAGCTCATGGACAGTCTACCCAGACTGGCCGTCACCAACACAGATAAACACAAACACGAATATCACATAACAACAACTAAAGTTTTAACACCACCCAGAACAAAACAAAACAAATAAAGTTCGACACAACCACCGGCCACACAGACGGTCAAACCTCCGACATAAAACAAACACATAAAACATCATAGTACCCAACAGCTTAGACATCACATAGAATAACAAACTATAAAACTAACACCACCAGTCCAACCCATGTCCAACTCGTGCTCAATCATCATGACCTCCAAACTCAGCATCAGACTGCTCCTCCTCAGGGTTCCATAACTTTGGTGAGTTTAGGTTCGGAAGGTCTAGAGGTTAAGGTTTGAATGGAGAAGAAGGAAGAAGGAAAATGAGAATGATGGGTTGGAGAGAGAGAGAGAGAGTGGGGAAAAATCGAATGGTCCCCCTCAACTTGACTGAGTTTTCTTTTTTTTTCTTTTTTTTTTGAATTTTTTTCTTTTTTTTCTTTCTTTTTCTGGAAAACTTGGAAATTCATAGCAACGGGTCAAAGGGTCAGTTGACCGTCTTTCCACCTCTCTCTTATCATCAAGATGGGTGAATTTGGGGAAAGAAGAAATGGATTAAGGTTTAGGGGTTTTTATTTTTATTTTTTTAAACCAAAGACATGGCACCCCAAAAGCAACATTTTAAATTTCGATGCTCCTCTATTCCATTGATTCGAGGCCTTTAAAAATGCGCACAGAGTTGGACCACCAAACCGACACACCAACCAAACACCGGTTTCCGAAGTTTGACACAGGAACTGACACGACTGGTTTAACATGGGATCAATGGGACACATATAGTGGTTTAATCATGCAAAGATGGCCTTGTTTCATCCCCTAAACACGTCACCAACTCTCTCACATGCATATGAAACATTTAAATCATTCTCTGTGGTACAAACGCCTACTATTTTATGCGAGTGCGGAAAGTGAAGAACAAAGAAACATGGGATGCTTTAAGGACATGCTGTGCACAACGTGGAAACACCTACTCTAGCTTGCTTATGGTGCAGAAAATATTCAAACATGGATGTCAGATATATGCATGTGAACAAGTTAAACAGGCAAACATCGAGACAAATTCAGCATGCTCATCTAACTCATACAAACAAGCATAACAATCGTATCCCCAGACAGAAATTGACCCCTAACCTACTAGCAACGCTCAAACAAACCAAACGTGTACAAAGTACACCCCTTCCCCCAACTTGAAAATTGCTCTGTCCTCAGAGCATGAAGACAAAACAGAAAAAAGGAGAATATAAGGGAAAGAGATGGACCGACGGATGGCAGCCAACCATCATGACCCCGGCCGATATATGGGGAATTTGCTATCACTAGTGCGAGTCGCCAACAGAACCGCGCACAGAATCTACGCCTGCAAAAGAAGCAAGATCCAACTACCTACTAGGCAACAAATAATGTTAGTACTGCCCGCAGGTGAAAGCCGGGCCGCAATAAAAAAAAAATAAAGGAATAAAAGAACACCACCAGACCTTCACGCAGTCTCACGTGTCATACTTTTCTCCCCATCCCCCAACTGGAATTGAAGAGTGGGTGGCTATACAAGACCATCATGGTTTTTTTTTTCTTTTTGAATTAATTTTAATTGGGAGAGAGAGAGAGATCTTTGAGACGTGGAAGTCGAAAATTAATCAAATCCACAAAGATGAATCCCATGAATGCACCACCCCACGCTAAGCTTTGCACTAAAAATTGAACTCGGCCAGACCACAAGAAAAGATACTTCGAGTAAAGCAATTGCCGAATTGTTTTAAGAAATTGAAGTGCCTCTAAGTGCTCATGTGGAACCAAATTAATTTTCGAGCTGTGGACATAATTTGCGATAGAAGGAAGATAAACAAAATCGTAATCTTCAACACCAAGAAAATCAATATGTTCCACTACCGTCGACTGCGACTCTTCTACCAAAATCTCCTCCGCCAAGTTTGGTTTCGCAACTAATTCCTCCTCAACAAAGTCCTGATCCCCAAAAGTAAGAGACTCACTCTCAAACCCATACCTCTTATCTTGCTCGTCCATTAAGGACTGCAAATAATCAATCTCAGCATCCCACTCCTCAGCAATGGGAGATTGTTCGATCGGACCATCACACGGAGGGCAGTGAGCTCCTCGTTCTCTAGACTCATAGGAGCGCAAAAGGAAAACATAGGCAGCGCGGATCAACAGTGGGAGATACATCAGAGGGGGTTCGACCTTTACATTAGACTCAAGGGGGGAACATTGGGCAGTTTGCTCCACGTTCGCTCCCAACTCAGAAGGTTCCACCAAACCCTCATCAACCCCACCCTTAATGACAAGTGGGTCAACTTCCTCTTCTCTCTCTTCCCTAGCAGTAAGCTCCTCATCCCCTCCAAATTCAGAGGACGGTGGTAAGACCAAGTTAACCTCCTCAACATCGTTAACCAGACCTACTTCCTCATCCCTAGGAGTAAACTCTTCACTCCCTCCAAACTCGGAGGAGCTTTCAGACCACGAATCAAAATCCTCCATACGATCATCAACCCGTCCCTCAATGAGAAGTGGGTCGACTTCCTCTCTTCTATTGACTTGAGGCGGAGAAGGAAATGTCTCCCACTCCTGTTGGATTTGTCCCATTGCCTCTGTGAGTTGAGTCAACTGGGACCTAAGGTTCCCAATTGCTTGGGTGGTTTCCGCGGTGAAGGTCATCTGCGATCTCACAAGAGTCTGTACCCTCTCCTCAAGCTTCTCATCATGAGGGGGATAAGTCAGCTCTGGGGGTGGGCCAGTAGAATAAGGATCAAACCCTTGCGGGTCTTGGAAAAGGGAGCCAAATTGGGTCATGTGGTCCTGGGCAGGTTCAAACGACTGTATGTCTTGCAGAGGCAAAGGCAGTGCCTATGGTGGCACTGGGGGTTCGGAATACCACCATGAAAAAGATGGGTGGTGGGACCACCCTAGATTGTACGTATTTGGATATGGATCCCACCGCTGATTAATAACACTCACCCTAGCCTGATTATTCCGATAAGCTTCCTTGAGTGCATAAAAAGCGGAGCAGGTATAAACAGGATGCCCCCAACACTCACACATCTCACAGAATTCTTCCGTTCTCACCTCGTTCACCCAGTTGTTTCCTTATTACTTTTTTTTTTTTTTTGACTCGACTCAAGACACAATATACTTACCACTCGACTGACTCTAGATGACTCAACCTAGAAACAAAAAGATGCTAAAAAAAATAAAAGACACTGTTTTTTTTTTTTTTTTTTTTTATTGACTCAGATAAAAACACAAGGATACTAACCTGACCCGACTTCTTTGAACACACGTTGCCATCCCCGGCAACGGCGCCAAAAATGCTTGACCGACCAGGTGACTAAAAATAAGACGAATAAAGACGCGTCCCAAGCGTAGGACTCTCGACCGATGTAGCATAATATCCGGAAGTACCGGAGTCGAATCCACAGAGACGGACGAACATGTGCAGGACTCAAAGATGACGGGTTCACAGTTTATCTTGGCTCTTAGGTAGCCACCCCTTGTTCAATGAGATTAATTTACTAACTAAATTACTAAGCTGATTTAACTAAATGCAAATTAATAAAGAGAGCACAGCTGAGGGAACCCAGCGTCCACGCCCAGCCTAACCGGTATTTACTCGGGCCACAATTAATCCTTTTACTGATTTTAGAATACGAGAAAGGCTTCCTAACAAATGCGCACCATCTGTCACCAGATTCCGTGCGCATTCGAATTCCGGTAATGCCTGGGTTTGTTTGTTAGAAAAGTTTCCAGTTCCCAAAATTGCTTGAAAATCGATTTAATTCAGCCCCGAGGTGAAATACTGATTAATCTAGACGTAGGCGCCTTCGCCCCGCAGCCGCACTCGAAGCGACTACTCACTCATGATTATGCTAATTGCAGAAAACAAATTAAACCTAGATTTAAACATGCTTGGAGATTAAAATATGAAAACAATAGAAAACGATACCGTAAATTGCAAGACAAGAATTGAACTTGATTAACAATCCGCAAAAACAATCTGAAAACTGGAATTCTGGAACGAAACTTGAATGTAGAATGCTGAATGAAGAACGGTAGCCGAAAACTTTGAAGAACAAAAAACCTAAGTAAAAGTTGTGGAACCCTAATCTAGGGTAAAACACAAGTATTTATACTAAACCTAGTAATCCTAACGAAAAACAAACGAAAATCGAAAACTCTTCTCCGCGGAACCCGAACGACAACGTTTACTAGGCAACTTATCCACTCGGTAGCGCTACAGGTAAAATGGGGTAGCGCTACCGCTTGCCTTAACGCGTGCGTTGACCGTTGAATCTTCGGGTTGACCATTGACCTAACACACCGGTAGCGCTACACCCTTTTAGGTGTAGCGCTCAAAAACTTTCTGTTCATTTTTGGGACCTTTTTGTGCCCAATTTGAGCGCTCCAACAAAATGGGGTAGCGCTCCCGACGATTTTCGATCACTTCCATGCAAACTCCGCTCTCCTCCACTCCTGATCAACGTGCATGTACTTCCAATATCACGAAATTGCACCCAAATCCCTGAATTATCTGCAAAATACGCTCAACACCCACAAATACCACGTGCACATATTAATCGGAAAATAAAGCTCAAAACGCACGTCTAACATGCCAAATCACCCTACTTAGGCGCCTGATAAGCAAGCTTCCCACGCGCCTATCAATAGCATTTTGATTAAAGGGTGATCAGACAAAAAAATTAACTTACTTACATTAATTTGCGCATCCCGATAAAGGGCTTCCCTAAAACCGATACGCACAAAAATTGGTCACAATCATTAAAACATCGAGCGAAACAATGCCGACGGTCTCGATTGTTATTATTATGTTGCGTTTGTATGACTACAGTACATTAGACTAATGTGCAACAACTTAGTCCATATACAGTGAGATTGAACGTTTAGAGTTTAAAGGGAGTTGTCGAGTAAATTTTTCTAATGATCGATCCAACCGTTCAGATTGCACATCCTATCAATTATATAATTGTCGCAAAAATAGGTGACAATCGGATGTCGAAAACCACTTCATTGGAACACATTCGGTGCTTCCACAGGCATTAAAATCCTACAATGCACTGCTCAAGAAATTTTCAGAAAATCAAAACCGCCAATCTCGTACAAAAGAGAGATTTATTCATTCCACTAAAAATTCACGTGAATCAGTTATGGTTACATACTTGATCGCACTACAACAATGCAGATTTTCATTTAATAAAGAGTTTTTTATCGATAATTGTACTTCTAAAACCTGATGGGAGCCCAAATTTTACCAAATTAACTAAATCAATAATACAACGTCCTCGATTATTAAAATTATCTATTTAACGAGGTCCGTTACATTCTACTAATTGAAACAATATATACCATGTAATTGTTGCCCAAATGTTAACCATGGTTAAGAATTAAAAAAAATAAAAAAATAAAAGGATTTTCAGTTTGGTATAACATGTTATACCCTTTAATGAACATGTTTCCAATTTGGTATAAATGGTTATACCTCTTACGGTGTCCCCTTTTATGGTATAACATGTTATACCATAACGCGTCATACATATACCATCGTTATACCACTTTTTATGGTGTCCCTCCCTAATGGTATAGGCATGTTATACAATAAATGGTATAACACTTATACCCATAATTTTTGACCTGCAAATTGACTTGTACTACAGGTATAACTCTTATACCCATAAAAGTAGATTTAAAGAATCAATTCTCAAAAAATGAGGATGAGTACCTCCAAAAGGTATAACTTTTTGAGCAAAAGAGGACAAATTACAAAATCTCCCCTTGATATGTCACTTCGGTTCTTCATTTTGAAGGAAAAACAATGCATTAGAGATGCTTTTAGGCTGGGGGACATACAAGTCATTCCCCTAGTAAAAAGTTACTTCTGTACTAGAAGAAGAAGAAGAAGAAGAGGAAGAGCGATGGCGGTTATGCAGAAGCTCTGAAGCTTGAGGATGTTCGTAGTTCAAGAGCCTGTCGTCGAAGCTTCTTGCCTCATCGCTGGCATTGGTAATTCCTTCCCCCTCCCAAAACCCTAACTTCTAAACCTCGATTAGATCACGGCTCCAACTGGTTTAGAATTTTCTTCCTCATTTTCTCATTTCGTTTCAGGTTCCCGTGCTGTTTATTGTCGTTGTATTTCAGATTACTGTTGGCAAGCCGAATTTATTTATTTTTGGGATTATTACCTCTAGGTCTAGAAAAGAGATGTCTAATTACCAATAAGGTAAGTCATTTTTTTTAATTACTACTAAGGTAAGTCACTCTTTTTTGGAGTTTAGGTTTAGGGTGCACTTTCCTATTGTAGGGTTTTAGTGGTTTAGGCACTTTCATAGAGTACCCTAGGATTTTAGGCACTTTCATAAGGTACCCTAGTCATAGGGGTACCCTAGAGTTTAGGTTTAGGGTACACTTTCTTATTATAGGGTTTTAGTAGTTTATGCACTATCATAGAGTACCCTAGGATTTTAAACACTTTCATGGGGTACCCTAGTCGTAGGATACCCTAGGATTTTAGTCACTTTCATAGAGTACCCTAGTCGTAGGGTACCCTAGGATTTTAGGCACTTTCATAGGGTACCCTAGTCGTAGGGTACCCTAGGATTTTAGGCACTTTCATAGGGTGCCCTAGTCGTAGGGTACCCTAGTCATAAGGTACCCTAGAGTTTAGGTTTAGGGTGCACTTTCCTATTATAGGGTTTAGTGGTTTAAGCACTTTTTCATAGGGTACCCTAGGATTTTAGGCACTTTCATAGGGTACCCTTTGATTTAGGCATTTTTATACGAGTTGGAGAGTTGATGGGAATTTTTCAGAGTTGGGTTTGACCTGATGGTAATTATGGGATCCAAGGGTGACATGATGGTAAATGTCCCTTTATTTTTTCCTCAATAGCTGTGTGGTTTCTCGATTTCTTGTTTATTCTTGCATACTCGTGTTCTGTATAGAAGGCATAGAAGATTAGAAGTGACAGAAGTCATAGAATTAGGAGTAGGAACAACACCTGTTGATTGGAAGTAGCAATGGAATTGTGTGTTTCAGTCAATTGATTAAGAATTCAATTGTGCAGTTCGTCATTATACCTGTTACGTGTGTTGAAGATTTGCCTTGAATTCGGCGTTCAAAGAGAGCACAGAAGTCGTCACACGCAGGTTTTAGTTTCGGCTCAATATGGTCCCTTTTTGCTCAACAGCTGGACGGGCTGTGAGGCACGGCCAGGCCGGCTCTCAACCTGATACAGAGTATACACGATCGAACACGGGTTATACGTGGTTTTGATGTGGCTGCGCGTATTGAGACTTTTGTCCCTAGATATCTTATGGATGCTTCAAATTGAGTTACGGGTATAACAGGCTCTTTGTTTCGCTCCCCGTTTATAGTGAATCCTCTTGCTCTTTCCCCGTGGACTTATCTTCTTGCTTCATGCGTGTGGGGAACCACGCAAATCTAGTGGTCCGTTTTTCCTTTGTTGATTTGTTTATATTCTCATACTTTGAGTTTCAGCACAACAGCGTGTTTGTTCTATGTGTGGTGATAATATCGTAATATACGTTAACCATAATTAATATACAATTAACAACTATTTGTACCTAATATTACCAACAAACTGTGTTTTTAAGTTGCAAAATTTCAAGTCTCTCAACTGAGATTTATCAGATTTGAGGTTTACTGCTACGTTAGTTAAGGACAAAAAAGAAAATCTCTAATAATATCATCCCAAAACATGATCAGAGTATGGTTTTTCTTTTATTCAAGCCCTACATTGAGGTTGGATATCTTTCAAATGGTTTGAATGTTGCTTAAACGACTTAGATTAATTCATTTGAGGTTCCACTTCTTTTACTAATGTTTGAATTTCTTCCATTAAATAATCATTGGAGACATACTAAATCGGGATGCGCATATACATGTTAAGATACGCCATCTTATTGTAGGTTTTTTTTAATAAAAAAAGGATACGGGATGGAAATCGTATGAGACGATATGAGTCATAGGATATGTATCTTGTATCGTACGTAGGATTTTAACAACAACAATTGGTGATATTAGCATTTTATTAGAGTTGAGGGCCCGTTGTGCTTGACTGGAGAATATTCTTTCATTAGACCAGTAATTTATCCAGACAAAGGGAATTATTAAAACGTCACTGGCCCAGGCATTTTATATTTGTTGGGATTTCATATCTGCAGTAGGGGTGAGAAAAATTGTGAGAACCCATCTTTGGCAAAGTCCCACATCGGTGGGATGGGAAAAGAATAAGTGATATATAATAAAATTTGACCAGCTACTGTATAACTTGATGTTAACATTTTGAGTCACGTGGTTGGGCTAGAAGTTAGTAGGTCAAGCTGGGGCTGGTCGTTGCAAAAATAATCGTTGAACCGCGAATCCGGTCTAAACCAATCAAACCGGCCATGGATCGGTTTTTAGTGATGTGGCTTGGTCCCGATTCATAAAATCGGAAAACCGAATCAAATGGATTGATTTGTTGAATGTGGATTTATGCTCGTGGTTTTAGTTCCAAACTGATTTGAACCACAATTTTATGTTACATTTAATAGATATTTTATTTGAAAAACACTACACATATTTCATTATAAAGTATACACGTGTATGAAATTGGTTTAGCTAATTTGGTGGTTTTAATGAAATTGGTTCAAAATCAAGTTTTGTTTTAATATTTTCTGTGCGAAACTTCGCTACTTCAAAGGTTTTGTGGAAAGTCATCTTGATTTTACTAAACCATGGTTTGAAACCAGAATGGAACCGTAGTCTTATGGTTTGGATTGGTTCGGTTCTATGTATTTCGGGGATTGGTTTGGTTCTCAAAATCTTCACCGAGTAGGTTTGGATCTTGGTTTACCACAAAACCGAACCATTCCAAACCATGCTCATCCCTAATCTGCAGGAATTTACGAATAACTTACAGGAAAAAGTAGTTCTTAAATTGTCTACGACAATATAACATCATCAGGAAATATGAAGGCAATTTAAGAACTACTTTTTCCGGTAAATTATTCGTAAATTCCTGATAGGTATATTGACAGGTAGTTTAAGTAAATTGATTATTCGGCTTGCATTTTTGCAGGTGGTTGCAAATATGACTGGTAAAAAGCAGGGCTAGGCTACTATGTAAGCTGTGATTTCCTTTCCCTGTCTCCCTCCCCCATCCCCCTTGTCAATTTTGCAATTCATTCCTGTGAACTAATAATTGCTATTTATGCTGATTATTTCCTTTGTCTGTGTGCGTGTGAATTGATTTTCTCTCTTTAACCCTTCGGGTTTCTAAAGCCTTTGTTAATTCGTGTTCATTTCTAAAGCTTTGCTAGTGGTATCGGATAAGCTCCAATAAAGCCTTTGTTAATTCATATTGATTTCTCTTTATAAAAAGGTGGCATCGAAGTGTCCTTTTTCTGTAAGACATTGCCAGTACTGGTATATGGTCTTGTTAGATCTTGAATGCATCGTTTGGGGTGCTTTCACATAACTGTGCTTGGTTGACAATCCTTGTAATGCTGAACTTGTGTCATTCTTTAACTACAAATCCTACTGTATGTTCTTATGAACTTTTCATTATCTTTCATCCATACAAGAAACACCAACTAGATGAATTCGTTTATCTAAGAGCAACTTTTAGTGATAAAGCCTAATATCCTTAGAAGGAGGATAGGAAAGAAAGGGGGTTAGCTGTGGTGTTCATATTCTAGTTTGGTGAATAGTTTGTGTTCTTCAACACCAGTTTTCTAAATAATTTTGGAGGTGTTTTAAAGATTGAACAATTCTACGCGCACACCAAATGCACACCAGCACATCTCGATCGTCCATTTCAGGAATTGATGGTCCGGATTTGAAATGAATTCTTACCGGTAAGAGTTAATTCTTACCGGTAAGAATTCATTTCAAATCTGAAACGTCGAAAAAAGCTTTTGGACGGTCGGGATGTGCTGGTGTGCATGTGGTGTACGCGTCCTGATGTACGCGAATCATTTTTGTTAAAGATTTCTACTTGAGACAGAGATCTTAGTATATGAAGGCTAAAGTCCATTTTACCCCTTGTGGTATAGGCCGGGAGCAAATTGCCGTCATGACATTTAACCTTGACCACATAACCATTTAGTTTCTGGACTAAAACACACCATTTAAGGCTGTTAACAAAGAACAAAATGACCTCAATACCCCTCTTTTCTTCTTCCTCCTCTCCATCTTTGTATGGTGAGCCCCATCACAACCCACACCAAGCACCCACTTAAAAAATTCTTTTAGCCTCATCACACAAAACACAATGAATCACTAATTTGCACCAAACGCAAATAAAAGAATGAACCATGGGAATTGGGAGTCCGGGACTGTAGTACTGTAAGCAAAACTAACTATCGAACACCCTACAATTTGATTCATAAATGTATGTTATCTATATAAATTCGTACACATAACACAAATATGCATATATAGACATGCACTGCAATTTTAGTCAATTACAGATTTATATGAGTATCAAATTTCCTGATTTTTTGGATAAAAAAGTTGTTCTCCAGATTGTGGGCATTTAGAGACTCTGGCAGCTGAAACGCTAAAACATGCCATCTCTTCCCACTGCCAAGCGCTTTTTATTTCTTTGTTTGTTTGCATTTTTTCTTTTGACATCTATATCCTTTTGCACCAATTTCATGTAGGAAAGATTAATTGCAACAATTTCTAATTTGTTCATGGTCTAATTTGTTCGCATAGATTCACGTGTTCATTTCCCCCAACAATTTCCCAAAGATAAGCTCTGGAGAGACTACTTCCATTTACAAAAGAATATGATTTTGTTCTTCAATTGGTTGGTGCTGATGATACAGATAGATGTATATATATGTGCCTGTTCATTTGTATATATACTAGGATAAGAATAAGATAGTCAAAAAATCATATCCATGCATAAATGTGTACATGCGTATGTTTACATGAAAGAAAAGGAGGGGATGAAGAAGAAGTTGGGTTATTTTGATCCTCACTTTAGGAGAGAAATCGTATTTCACCTGTTTCGTTGTGCGTGTTTAACACGAACCGGTAATTTGGAGAGAAAATTTTGACTGCATGCTTTGAGCCATATACCACATGGGGGTTATGTGTTCATGGTTAAATGTCACGGGGTAAATCGGACCCGGCCTATACCACAGTGAGGTAAAATAGACATGTCCCTCGAATCTCCATCTTTGATAGATTGTCCTACCATTTAATCCCAGGATAGATAGAGAGGAAAACAGTATAAGCTTCTCTTTGTACATGCAACATTATTAGAGGTACACTAAAAAATATTACAGGGTATGCATGTATCAATAACGTTGTTTTGTATATCTATACACATGCTTATATGTGTTTTATTGCGAGGATAAAGTGGCAACTTTGCTGATGATCCAAAGTGAAAAACCAGATGAAGTTCAGATAGTAAGCCTTTCGTTCTCACTTGTTACTTTTCCACGGAAGCGCTTGCTTGAATCCCTCATACACAGTTGCCTGTAAAATTGTGAAACACAAAAGTCGAAAGACCGAAATCATCAGACGAACATAAAACATTTTGTATCTCTCCCAAGTCCTAAGGAAAGGTACAAAGTTAAATCTAGTGACCAAAGACACCAATTAATTGCGGTGGAAACTGGAAGGGGAATAGCTTGTCAGCGGTAAACATTTTAGGACGTTTACCTGTTTTTTCATAAAATGAAATATTTAAATTGGGTTCATTGCCTAGAAATTGGGGAGAGAAGGGAAAAAATGCATTGACTAGACATTTTCTGCTCTGTTTTATAGGAGTAAGTATAAAACGTCTACTTGCAAAGATTATGAAGTTAGATCTCAAGTTGCGAAATATCCAGAGATGGACAATGAAGCGATCAAGGCTGCAAACGAGTCTTTTCGGGCTGACAAAAAGTTGTTCTAGTTTCGTTTAAAGCTTGTAATTGAGTCGATCATGAGCTAAACTCGAGTAAGTTACTTTATTAAGCAACATATGCTTATTGATATGAGAAAATTTTGGGTGCTTGTAGGGTATATACACGTGGTGCCCTACACCACATCCGAGCCGTCCATTCACGTTTTCGACGGCTCGGATCTGCGGGGTATAAAATTGGTCCCAAAATTTACAAAAATGCCACCGCAGATTCGAGCCGTCGAAAACGTGAATGGACGGCTCGGATGTGGTGTAGGGCACCACGTGTATATACCCTACAAGCACCCAAAATTTTCTCTATTGATATGATTAATCAGTTGAGTTTCGTTTTGTTTAAACAACTTAAGCTTATCAATGTGAGTATTGGCTTATTATATAGTCCCTATTCCTTCCTTTTGTGACCATTTATTCTCAAATTCTGTTGTTCATTCTGTGATTTGAAAATTTTGTTTCGAGTAAGGATGCTGATAATTCCACTGACACGAAAAGCTAGTGCATATGAGCTTCTAGTTTTGTGGCGTTATCAGCTTCCTTCAAGTAATAGTAAAATATACGTACACTTAGATAACATATTTCGCACTACATATCGATGAATTACATGTACTTTGGCATATGCTGTGCAACATAAAATGCCTAACGAAAGCAGTAAATCCAGGGGTACCGATCCCTTGGTACAAACCATGTACCGACCGGCGCCGGGGACCTCCTTGTGGGTCCCACACGATCGATCCGAGCCGTTCATTCATCCCAAAATCAAATTCCGAAGGGGCCCTACGCGGAAATCAACTCAATCGGACGTTCCTAAGTGCTCGATCCAAAATCACTCCATTTCGTTCAAAAAAATTTGGGCGAAATGGTGTGATTTTGGATCGAGCACTTAGGAACGTCCGATTGAGTTGATTTCCGCGTGGGCCTCCCCGGAATTTGATTTTGGGATGAATGAATGGCTCGGATAGACCATGTGGGAACCACAAGGGGGTCTCCGGCGCCCGCTGGTGCACCCCATCTGTGCATATAGAACGGTTGTAACGAAAGTGATACAAAACATTGTAATAAATGTGATATTTCTGATAGCCTATGACACGTTACATTGAGCCTTTAGCACCACCTAACACTCGTCTATGCTATTCTTTGACAACTATGGGATAATATGGAGACGGCCCCCACCCTGCGGTGTTGTTTGGACTTGCTTCTGTTCTGCTACAATGTTTTGTCTTACTCTTCAGCTGCTCAGAGTGTTGCCCCCACAGCTTTGAAACTTACAACTCCCTTTTATGAACGAAACTGGGAGTGATTTTTTTTATAATTTACGTTCTTCTTTTTTTTTTTTTTTTTTGGTCTTCTTAGACGTAAATTTACATAATTAGCCTTGGGTGGATTTTCTTACACTTGGAAGGGTAAATAAATAAATATTATAAATGCACATTACAGGTTACAATTATCAAAAAGCAGAGTTGTGAAAATTAGGTGTGGGAATTTCCGACGCGACACGAAGTTAGCGGGTTAGGATATTTTATTTCTGACACGAAACACAAAGAACACAACACGATAACACGAAAAGCTAAATAGGTTGGGTTAGGGTTGAGAGAATTCTGACACTAACATGAGATGACATGACACGAACAAGACATGACATGACGCGGGATGAGAATTTATGGAAGGACATGATAACAAGATATGAAGTTAGTGGGTTAAGGTTGGCTATTTCTGACACTGAACACAAATATGACACGATACGACAACACAAAAAGCTAGACAGGTCGAATTAGGGCTGAGAGAATCCTGACACAAATGCGAGATGACACGATACGAACATGACACGACACGACACAATGCCCACCCTAGTGAAAATCAATTAATTTATTAGTTTTGTTTTCATCACAACATGTTGAAGGATTTTGTACGAATGGCATATTAGTGCTGGCAAGCCGTGCCGGTAGGTTGTTTGTATGCATGTTACCAGGTCGGGCAGGGATCCTCCAATATTCCTATCTTCCTATTTCAATTTTCAACATACATTTGTAACCACACAGTATGATTAAAGTTATCTTCCCTTTGAGACTGCACTCTTGTTTTTGATAAATCAAGTGTGGCTTACGCGCACATCGATTAATTTTGGAAGGTCAATATCAATGTCTATTTGTGGGGAGCCCAAATGAATTAATAGTACCTGAGATTTTCGAATTTGAAATCTTAGAAGAGAGCAAGCCCCTAATTCTCAAGTTTTGGCCATCAGACCAACTCCTTGAGCTTGGTTTCCTCTCTAGTTTAGAAAAACTTATTCGATATTCAAGAGCAAAGTTGCTCGTCTCACAAAAGTTTGTCCTAGCAGGCTGTCCTGCAAAATTTCTTGATTATTCCATAAGAAAGTAGATTGGATCCATCCCTAGCTAAGGATCCATCGATTTTTGGATCATTGTTGGGATTATCCATCCCTACCGAAAACATATCAAACTACACCAAATTTCGCATCGACCTGATTTTTGACGTGGTTGATGTTCTCGATAAGACTAAAAATAGTGAACAAATAAGCAAGAACTAAGCAAGAGTGTTAAAGTTTGAGAGTGTAATCTCCAAGGTATTGAGAACTTACCCAGAAGTACTTTGACCTAGCCGCTTCAGATAGGCCGGAAAAGCTTCCGATCCTTCTGATTTTCGGCATCCCCTCCCATCTGCTACTTCTTCCACCACCTTCAATGTCACCACCACCAAAATCCTCCACGCTTTCCATGGAAGATGAACGGACCATTCTACCCTTTCCACCTACTAATTCTTCCTTTCTACCACTCCTGCGTCGACCGAAAGAACCGAGCAACCCTCCTCCTCTGCTCTCCTTTCTCTTCACTCCCCTCGTGCTAACCAGGACCATATCCCCAAGCTGCCCTCTCTCTGGACTCCCGACGCTGTAATTACTAACACTCGAGCCCTTACGGCGATGCTCCGGCCTTTTGAACAAAAACGAGGAAGCCTCTTGAAATTTAGGCAGAAAACCCATGTAAGGGCCATCGAGGACAGTGGTGGGGGAGGGCAGTTTGGTCATTTTGGACTCAGTAAGTTGCAGCCTTGGGGGTAGCTCTAAGGACTTGGGTCCTTCGGTGTTTGGGTGGTCGGAGACGGTGGCGATGAGGGCGGTGCAAGGGCGGGGCTTGCCGGGCTCCTCCTCCCACTGGAATGGAATTGAAGCAGAGGTGTAGAGCGGCGGTGTTGTGCCTGAGAGGTCCTCCGGTGACTCCTTGGGTGACATGATAGTGAATAGCGGTGGTAGCTTTGGTGTGGAAATTGGCTCTGGCTCTGCCAAGGATCCCATATCTCTCTCTCTCTCTCTCTCTATGTTGAAATTGGCTCCGGTGACCTCATTTATATTTTTATTGGGGAGAAGAAAATTTGAAAAACAAATACACGCAGCCACGCTCAAACGGTAACTATATATGCAAAATATTTATGACGATTTTTGTCATTGGATTATCAGGTCAACGTAACTTCCTTACGCCTTAATTAATTTTGAAATCTAAAATTAATGATCAAGCAAATCTTCGCATCGATAAATTGTTTTGAACACAATTTTTTTTTTTTTGAAGGGTCATTAAAGATGAAAAAAATTATTAAGCCCATGCATAACTGCCATTGCCAATTAAGTTTCCTCTATTTTTTTTTTTTAATAACCGGACTTCCGGACCAACTTGCGCACACTTCAACTAATTCCGGGACCCTAAAGATAATGACCGGGAATAACCTCCAGTGACCTCAAGATTTGGCATGGTTGACCTCTGTGGGAATCGAACATGCAATCTCGTGGTCAAGTGCTTATTGATTTCTCATGCTCACTTTGTCAACCCTTTTGGTGTTGTCATTGCCACGTAAGTTGACGCTATACTGTATTTCCGTCCCCTTTATAAATGTCCCCTTTGAAAAGCGTGTACTTTTGTGGACGTTAAAAAATGTACTTTCGTAGAATGTTTTTAAATATTGTTTGCACCAAATTAAAGTACTCAATGAGCACTTCATTTTTGTATCAAACAAATTAAAAACTATATGAAGAAATATGTTTTTTTGGGGGTTTGAAATTGCACGTATTTTTATAATGGACATTTAAAAAGGGATGGAGAGAGTACTTGTCTTTTCTTTTCTTAAGTCGGTATTACTGTTTAGTCGCGCCTAATTAGAATTTCTGAGATTTTCTTTTACAAATCTGTGCATAATTAAATTAAAGTTTCCTTCACACAACAAAGGCTTTGAACTTTTTCAATCTTAAAGAGATTAGACCCAGACAAACTTTTTGAAACCGAAATTTGTGATTAGGGATTACCTAAAGAATCTTTCTCGTGACGCAATTTGGATGGATCCATGACTTTTTTTGACGAGTCAATGGATCATCTTCAAATTATTTGGACGGAACCCATTATGAGCTTAAACGTTGTATGATGTAGTTCCACTAATACTACTACTCTCCGTCCCAAATTTTTTGTCCAGTTTACTATTCACAACATTTCAAAAAATTATTCATATTTTCAAATGTATAATGTTATATATATTTAATATGGATCTCATTTAATAGTTCTCAATGAGTTCTATTCAATAAAGTTTTCCAAATTGTAAAAATTATTGTAGATTGAAAGATGGCATATGTTACGCCCTCATTTTTATAAAAACAAAAATAAAGGAATTCCTTACAATTAATAAGTCAAATGATAAAACATTTCCATAAATCCTCCCCAAGAGGTTTCCATTCAAAATGTACATCATTAATCCATTGGCAAATCAAGTATTTGGGCACCCTTGCCCCAAAAGTGAAATCAAATATTATCCCATAAGTTATTACATAAGTCCAAATTGTCAAAAGATTGAATAACCAAAAGTTACATTGTCATTTATCAAAATACAAAACTTGAGATGGAAAAATATCTTCATGCATGCATAAGCTTCACATAATGCATCACTCCATAAGCGACCGATCTCATGCTCCATGCCGTGTACCTGGGAAAGATAGGGTGAGCTCACTAGCTCGTAGGGAAACCATACTGCAACCGCTAGTCATACAAATATGATGAGTGCACATGATATGAATTAACATGAGAAGAGATGATCAAGGAACATAACGGAGGCTGAGACAAGTAAGAAGTGTCCAAGAAGTAACCACGTGTCCAAGTGACATCAAAAGTTTCCAAAAAAGTTTCAAGGTGTCCCAAAATACCCATTAGTTCATTAAGTTTGCCAAAATCACCCACAAGTATCACACGTGCCCAAAATCGTGTCCAAGTATCCAAAGTTGCCAAAATATCTTATGTATCTCAAAACATTTCATTTCCAAGTACTCAACACCACCCAAGTTTCCATTTTTGTTTCACCAAGATCACCCAAGTTACTCACACAAGTTTAAAACCAACTCCACAAGTCGAGTTTCGACAAAACACAATAATTAGTCCAAAATCTCATTTCTCATTTCTTTCATTGAAGAAAAACATCATTTTCATTGGTACTAGGGATTTAATCCCTCTGCCGGGTTCCGTAGGCCCCGCGTGCCTTTGCTGGGTATTTGTAGGCCCCGCATGCCTCTGCCGGGTTCTACAGGCCCCGCATGCCTTTATCAAAAATTTTACCAAATGATGGCATTGGTATAAACACTTCATTATCACAAACATTTCATTAAAACTTTCATAACAAGTCCATTTCTCAAATTTCATTTCACCAAAGTGCCCTTTCTTTTGAAATGCCACAATTTTCGCCAAAAGGGGCGACCAATCCACTATGCCTTGTGTCCGATACGTATAACGAATTGTCCAATAAAAACACGTGTCAAAGTCGTAGTTTAACGATTTCAAAATAGTTTTTGGGGTTACCACATTACTATATATCAAGTATACGAAGTTCCAGACGATTGGAGGTCAAACGAACGTCAAAGGGTGGCCGGAAACTACCCAGAAAATTGGGACAGCTCACTGGAAAACAGGGGAAGCTGCTGGAAAACAGGGGCAGCAGCTGTATTGTCCAGAAAATGACAGATTTTCACCTCTTAAGGTGTGAAATTTCAACCCCAATGCAAATTAGATAGTTAAGGCTCAAACTAGAGATACTAGGCAACAATTAAACATGGAGGGAGACCAATTCTACTCCCAATTTCATCAATCAACAACCAATTTCATAGATCACAAAATTAAAGTGAGGAAAACCCATACAAAGAGGGAAAATATGATTCACAAGGAATTTGAAACCAAGAACAAGATATATGCTACAAATCACAAGTATATAACTAGAAGAGGTAGTAATTGTTTCCCTACCTCATGGGTTAAGCTCCAAATGTGTAGAAAATGCAAAACCCTAGGTTATGAAGCCTCCAAACCGAAATGCTTGATCTTCACGAAGAACCATGGTGAACCCGACTCCAATTGACGCGTAGAACGTGAAAATGGCCTTGGTTCTTGAAGTGGTTGAGTGAGGAGGGAGAGTTTTGAGCTTGGAGGATTTGTTAATGGAGGAGAAGAGAGAGAGAGAGAGCCGATTGGGTGGAGAGGGAGGTGAGAGTGAAATGTTTTTAATTTTGCAAATCTTCCCCCACACACTACTAATATAATTTCCTTATTACACTACACACCCAAATGTGACTTGTGTATATAATATGTGACCACAATACTTATTTTCATAAACCAAACTTAAGTAAAGAAAACTATTTTCTTTACTTTAATTTATTTATGAAAATAAGGGAGTACCCCCTATTTGGAAACAATGGCATTTACAGAATTTTGAAATTCTAATCACATCAAAATCTCATCCCCCCACTTTTAGTACAAAACCGAAAATGGGCACATTTTTCTCCGAAGAAAATGGGCGAAAGATGACTTTGCCTTACTCAAAAATAACTTCCGATTATACCATTTTGATTAGAAAAATCCAAGGAACAATTACCGGGACTTTTTATCGACCAAATCGGAACTTCTCGAAAAAGTGATTTTTCAAAAAGTAATTAAATTTTCTGGTCTTTACAGCATACATGCATTAAATAGACAATAAATTCGGAACGGAAGGAGTACAACAATTAGTACCTTTGTTTTGTGGTGATCTAGTTATTTCATATATAGGAGTATATAATATAGAAAGGGCCTGAACTAATATATCAAGGCTATGATCGAACTATGATGATATATATGTGTGGGGTGTTTTCCCGAAACCCTAAAATGATCTAGAAATATACGGTCTACGCACCACGTCAGTACATATCACAAAAAAGGTGTTTATGATTAATCGGACCCACGTGAGGCGAGGTGCGAATATACCGAGCAGGAATCTGGTCGTCAACTAGTGACGAGCAGAGTGTGAAACCCTAATGGAGACTGCCTTACGAAATAAAGTGGGAAATATACTTTGGACTATGCTAGAAGAATAGGAAGAGATTGAGTTTCTCCCATGAATAAGGGAAGAGATTGAGTTTCCATCATTGGAACGAGACTCCATTACAGAAAGGGTTCCTAACAAACAAGGAGTCCAGCTTGGTAAAAATTTTGTTACCAAATAGGGACGAATACCTAAAGAGAAAGGATTCCTAACATGAATAGGATTCTAGTATGGAAAGATATTTTGAGAACAAGTAAGCCAACATCTATAAATACGAAGTCACTCCAAGGATAAAAGGTACGCTTTGATACTCCATATGTCACATCCTCGATTTTTAACACAATAAATAAATCATTTCTCAACAAGATAATCCAATAATTTCATGTTTTTCCTTCCAAAATGTTGCATCGCAACGTTCCAAGTTCATAACAATAATAAAGTCTAAATCAAGCACCCAAGACCTATGAGAAAACATAAGTAAGAGTATAAAGTAATTACATTCTTCTAAGACAAATGTGATGAACAAATAGAGTTACGAAGGTAGCTCCCAAAAGTAAGGTTCATGAGATAATCTAATAACTCCTCAGTATACGCATTCAACCAATGCAATGCACTCCAAGCACGTCAACTCATGCACCATGAATTGTACCTGAAAATGATAGGGTTGGGCTACACTAGTCCAGTAAAAAAATACTCTACATACACTAAATGCAAATTAGATGACATGAGCACGAAGGAGATAATGTAGCACAAGGTAACCGATAAATGATTACATCAAGGTATGACCAAATTGAGATTCAAAGTGTCCTCGTACTAGTTAATCCCTTTTAGTCAATAAAACCACTTTTCTTTCAATTCGAGTGTCCAACAAACACAAATCATCTTCTATAGTACTGTACTTTTGTTTCAAATTCATCTTTCATAATTTCAATAACCGGGAGTTTTGGGATCTGTATTCCCTTGCCGAGATTCTTGGACCTCATTATCCTAGTCGAGCATTCGGGGCGTCTCCCTAGGACCTCGTAGCTCTCTGTCGAGATTCATGGGCCTCGTTACCCTTGTCGAGATTCACGGGCCTCCTTACCATTTCCTAGGGGTCACCAGTAACATCCAATCAACATCAATCCACAAAAATCCAATTTTCTCAATTTACCAAGTTTCTCTTGTATCCATCAAAGTACATTTCATTTCATTCCAAAACATGTCCACTGATTCGATTTCCAATGTCACTACGTTTCCGATAAGTATAGACATGAAGACAATATCCGTACATACTCAAGAAATATCCAACGATACAAGCTTAAGACCCGATGTGATAATTCGACAAGTCTCAAAGCGATAACAAGCGATAATTTAAGGGTATGATCAAGTAACACAATCGGAGGCCAATGGAGGGTCAAACAAGATTCAGATTTAACAAAAACAGGCCTCAGTGAGAGTTTGGAATTCCCATTCGAACGGCTGGGAATCCGATCTAGACAGTAAGGACAGAGAAACAGGCCGAAAGCTACAGAGATTTTCAGATTTTGGTGTTTCAACCAAAACAATGGAAAGGGTAAAATTCAAGCCTAGAATATGCATCAAATCAGCACATAAACACTTAGTATGAGTAGAAAGAGATCCCACCTCAAGTTTTAAGCTCCAATCAAGATCCAACACAAAACCATAGCTCCCAAAGCTTGAATCCCATCGAAATCGACCTTCCTGAGCTTCTAGCACGAGAATCCCGCGCTCCAAAGGCTTTGGGTGCAGAGGGTGAATTTGGTGTGGGAGGGAGAGATTTTTAGAGAGAAAGGGAGGGAGGGGGGGGAGAAATGTGATTTTCTCTCTCCCTCATGGTTTATATAGTGTAAAACACGCACACACCCCTCCAATTAACAAGGTGCTACCAACAAGTCCCAAACAAGTGACCTTATTACTTTACCCCACATGTAAACATCAAAATGCAAGTTTCGCATGTTCCCCAATTTTATATTCAAAAAGTTTTTGTTGTGAAATTCCGGGCCTTTACACTGTAATCCGTCATATTACCAGCACTCGTTTCCTCCTAAGTAACTACTTTGTATGCCAAACAGATATGTCGTGGCATGACAACTTGGTATCAGAGCTATAGGTTAGAATACCGAGGGATCGTGGGGAGACACGTTGTCTCATGGGAAAATGGTTGCATCTGGGACATGACTTGTGTGTGCTTGTGTTCATTACAAAATTTTCATTCATTTACGTGGCATCGCATTTAAGTTTACGTAGAGGGGTGTAATGTTTTCGACTCATGTTATATGAAAACTCAGACTTGTTCTTTCAAATGGTAGTGACGATATAATATGTTTTTGTATTCTTGACCCTTGTCAGATTACTAAGTGTGGATGTTAAATTTGAAGTGCATTCAGCCGGCGCTTCAAATAAAATATTCAACTTAGTTCCCATTGCATGGATATTTACTTTGAAGGGCGTTTAGCCGACGCGACTTCAAATGAAATGTTCAGCGTAATTCATATTGTAATTACTCTTATCCATGCAAACTTTTTTCACCAGAACTTCCCGTAGATGTTGATACTAGTGGTTATGTTGCATTCTTACTTTAAAGGCGTAAGGTTCTTCATGTGATCTACAGGCTAAGTATTTAATGTGGATGAAAGTGAGAATATGTTCATTGGAATGTGTGGACGCCCCTCCGGAGATCGATTCGGAGTTGCCACCCGGGTTTTAGCGGATTGTCCCCGAGGAACCGAACTCGATTGACTCGCGCCTTATTCAATGGATAAGGATTACTGGCTCGTCATCACCATACTATCTTAGGTTCGGGAGCTCAGTTACGAGAGGGGAAGGGTTTTACGGCACCCCCTCGCCCGGTTCGAAAACCGGTCTCTACTAGGCTTTTGTGGAATCATATGAGAAATGTATGCAACTCAACTTTGAACAAGTACGGGGAATAGGGAATGAGAATCATGTAAGGATGTTAACACAACAACGGTTTACGGTGTATACATGTGCAAATTGAACTACATGACAGATGATGATGACATGCAAATGTGTACTAATAAGGTAACAAACAATAGGAGATAGTGTTAGTACACAATGTACAGTAGCAAAATAGCCAAAAATGACTCAACCAACAAACACGAAGCAAGAAACCAATCTGATCATCTACCAGAGATTTGAGCGCTCAAAGAGGGTGGTCTGAGCGCTCAAAGCCCCCTCAATCACACATGCTCATGATGATTCTGATCTGATAAAAACACATTTTATGCTCTGTTTCTCACTTGAAAACTGATCTGTGTTGGTTAAACAGAATGAGATGATTATAATAACACATGTTGAAGCATGTCAATGAGCCAAACATGGGAAGAAGCCCTGAGTAAACAAGAGTATAACATTAAAAGACTTTCCAGAATACACAAAATGCAGTATGCAAGCCATAATAGTGAAACTATTCGATAAATTTGGAAAATAGTTTGAGCGCTCAAAGATGCCTTGAGCGCTGAAACCATCTCCATGGCTTGTGTATTCTGATGCTTCCTTGCCCTTATTTGGATCATTAACGACCTCAAATAGTACACAATAATGTAAATGTACTTGATGAACCAGAAACATTGACAAAATAAACATAAAATGCTTGCATGAGTGAGAGATGAGTATTGGGCCATGCATAAGCATGATTACAATGAGAGGGAGAAGAGATCAGGTTGGCCTAGCCAAACAATAACACACACACACATTACATGAACTGAAAACAGAATGCATAACTGAAATAAACAAGATTCAAATGCCAAAACTGAACAAGGTTTGAGCACTCATTGTGTCATAGACTAAGCGCTCAAACCCCATTCAAGGGTTATGAGCTTCTGTGATTTCTGGCCATTATTTGATGTTTTTGTGAGCTTAAACAATCTGATCATTGTTCAAAAGAGTGAGATACACTTATTCATCCCAAAACAAAGCTTATTCATTGTTGATGATGATAAAACATCATTTCCATGGTTTTTTGGCTTCATTGATCAATGATCAAGAGTGAAGTAAGATGATTTGAGAGTATTTAAACCAACCAAAAGCCATCAAATGATGATATCAACATGAGAAAGCATCAGAAACCACAAAAACAACAAAATGGCCGAAACAGTTTGAGAGCTCGAACCATTTCAAGCTGAGATTTTTGAAATCAGTTTTTTTGATATTAAGACCTTGTGAGCTCATAGAACGTATGTGGAACCTCCATGAACTCACTGGTCTCCCTCAGGATGACCAAAACGTGATTTTTCACATGCTTTTCTACCTTTTCGGCTATGATCAAGGCTTGAACTTGGGGTTTGATGAATGGATGGGTAGTGGCTGTGTTTATGGGCTATATGAGTGACGTTTTAGACAGGGAGAGAAGAATGTAAGGCTGATTGAATGATTGATTTGATGTGTGGGTTGTATTTGGGCTTAAAATGGTGATTTTTGAGTGTTTGAGTGCTTAAACTGAGATGATCAGTGAAGAACAAGGACTGAATGAAGTGGTTTTATGGATTTGAGGAAGGTTTGAGGGCAGTAGGCTTGGTGAGAGATGAATTCTTCAAAGACCCATGGAGTTTAGGCCTTTTAAATAAGGTTTTTGGGTGTTTTGGAGATTGAAGATGATGGAAATGGATGAGAGGGAGGCTGAAACGTGATTGAAGGATGAGAGAGAGTGGAGAGGGCTGTAGAAGTGTGTGAGAGAGAGAAAATCAGCCAAGGGTCCCAAAAAGAGTGAGAAGAGGGGTTTAAATAGAGAGTTTTAGGTGGGGAATTTGGAATTTGCAATTCAAGTTGGAGAGGGAATGTTGTTGGAGGGATTTTGACGTGAAAACGAAGCTTAGAAACCAAGGGTAGCCCATAGTTTAGCTAGAAAACCAGCTGAAAGATGCCTTGAAAGTTTTCTGGTTCGCGCAGGGTTTGAGCGATCAAAGTGGGGGTTTGAGCGCTCAAAGGGTCTGTAAGCCAAACTTTGTGGGGCTGCCTCGGGTGCTACCGAACTCCGTTTTGTGCGTGGTTTGAAGTGTTGGAAAGATTTTCGAGTCTACTTTCTAACCCAAGTGGTTTGAACTCAAGATAATTTGTAAATCCAAGTGTGTGACCATTTTACCCTCAGAAGGTTGGGAAAACAAGTCATTTTGGTAAAACAGACACATCTCCCTCATTTCAAAACGGATTGAGACGTATTATATATCAATAAAGAGGGTTTTGAATGTACTAGAAGATGGTGTACGTTTAGGTTTATTTAGAAGAGCATTTTGGATGGTTTGAAGGGTATTTTAGTCATTTTGGTTGGTTGTTCTAGGAGGGTTTAGAATGGTTTAGGGTGGTTTGGTGAGTTCAAGCCTTGTTCTTAGCATTGAGATATGCACGGTTGGTCTATATCATCATCGGGAATGCTTGATAAGTTTCTCTAGTCAAAATCGGGGTGTCTACAGTTGCCCCTCTTAGATGAAACTCCGTATCATTGCTTGATACGAGTTTTATCTAAGACAGAGACATCCCGATTCGTTCCATGAGCCTTTCGCAAGCTTCAAAGGAAAACATTAAAATCACGGTCGCGCCACTCAAGCTGCCTATGTACCCCATTGTAGGGATCAGACCGGCGTAGTTATTGGGGGATGTGCAAACAAACTCAACGGGTTTTCCTGGCTTGTGAGACAAACGATTTCACGCGAGTCAACAAGGCTTCCCGAATCGAAATGTCAAAGTAAACAAACGATTTCACGCGAGTCGATAAGACTTCTCGAGTAGAAACGTTAAACAAACAATTGATTTCACGCGAATCGACGACTTCCCAAGTTGAGACGCTAAAGCAAGCAAATGATTTTACGCGAATCGACGGCTTTCCAAGTCGAGACGCTAAAGCAATCAAATGATTTCACGTGAATCGATGGCTCCCCAAGTCGAAACGCTAAAGCAAACAATCGTCAAATAACGCGAATCGACGGCTTCCCAAGTCGAAACGCTAAAACAAACATTCATCAAATAACGCGAATCGATGGCTTCCCAAGTCGAAATGCTAAAGGAAACAAACGATTTCACGCGAGTCGACAAGGCTTCCCGAGTCGAAACGCTAAAGTGAACAAAAGATTTCACGCGAGTTGACAAGGCTTCCCGAGTCAAAACGCTAAAAGCAAACATTCATCAAATAACGCAAATTGACGGCTTCCCAAGTCGAAATGTGGAGTGGGTAAAACCTGATTAACCCTAATAAAGGGCATAGCACGTGCCCTTTATTGATCACCACGAGAGGGTGAGTAGCTCGGTACCACGTAGGGAAGCCCTAGCCCTATGCCGAGCTGTACTGATCATGAATAAGGTCAGAATAATTAAGTAAGTTAATACATCAGGATGCCCTAGCTCGGCATGAGACATAAAGGGATGCTCCAATATGGCCAAGCTAGGAAGGCTACGTATATGGCTTAAACAGCATTCTGGAATACATGACTCAGCTCGGCGTGATGGGCTAAGCTATGTACGGGTTAGTCCGAGCTACGTGGAAGCATGGCACCGCCACGAACAAGGCGGTGAGACATTCCCGAATATTCTACAGCGGCTCCTTATGAGATAAGGAGCAATCACATGAAACAAGGGATTGATATGGGAAGTCTTAACGTGATTAGGAGTATACCTCATATAGGAAAGAATCCTATATGGAAAGGAAGACCCTTACTAGACAAGATCTAGCAGGACATTGAGACTCATCCCTAATAGGAAAATCCTATTAGGAAAAGGATTCCTAAAGAGAATTGGAAACAGGGGCACGAGATGCCTAATATGAAGAACATCTACACCTATAAATACAAAGCAATAACCATGACAAAAGGGATGCGGTGAAACCCATTTCATACGCATTGTGATTTAAGAGTTTGAGTACGAGATACTAACTTAGGCATCGGAGGGCCTTTGCCGACGAGAGGCAAAGGTGCTCTAACCCTTTTTCTGTCTTGCAGATTTAAGGGTTGAATCAAGGAAGCACGTGATCTAGGGCTACGTGGATTTTATCCCCGTACAATTGGCGCCTTCTGTGGGAAACGCTTACGAAAAAGCTTTATTCTTTTTATTAAAGATCAACAATGGTGGTTTCAGAGCCTATCTTGTGCACCCCACAAAGGAAGGACGTGGAGGACGATGGTGGAACCACTCTCGTGTATACTACGAGAAAGAGCACGAGGGTGGACAAAACTCCTGCAATCCTAAAAGCTCCACAGAAAAAGCCAGCAGCAAGGAGGTTCAATATAGGGCATATCCCTGAGATTCCAAAGTTCAGGGATACACGCCTAACAAACTGTGACTCTCCAAGAACAGGCGAGCGGCGAAGACGCTCGAAGTCACCACCGAGAGGTGGGGAAGCCTCCATCAGACGTGAACGGAGGAGAAGCCCACCGAGAAGGGATGATGATAGGCGAGCAAGGGATCACGAAGAGGACAACCTCGACAAGAAAGAACAGGAGGCAGAAGAACTGGCCTGTGAAGTCACTCGGCGAGAATGAGAGATTCAGGACCTAAAGAAACAACTCCAAGAGAAGGAGAAAGATTTACGTTCACGGACGAGATCCGTGCAATACGTGAAAGAAAGAAGGGTCCATCATCGTGATGACATCTCCGCCGACCGAGCAGCCTCTCCACGAAAACGGAGAGAAAGGAGCATTTCGGTTGAAAAGAAAGAAAGAATGAAGCATGCTAGGGACAGATACGAGAGATCTGGCTCCAACGAGCACGCCCCCGAACAATATGTAAGAATGAGGGAGACCGGCCGAGCAGAAGGAGGACCTAAAACTGCACGAGATGCAGCTAAGGAAGCCATAGGCCAAATCTCTAAGTCACCATTGGCCCACTGGATCCGAACAGAGAAGACACCGAGCAGGGTAAAACATTCAGCCTTCATCCCTTATGAAACCAGCACGGATCCCGTGGATCACATTCAACACTATCAATAGGCCATATTCATGCATGAGCAGGATGATGCCTTGCTGTGCAAGATGTTCCCATCAAGCTTGGGAAAAGTGGCCCTGAGCTGGTACCACAAGTTCTGATGTGTCAAAATCAAAATTATTATAACCCGTAAAATGCGTAAAATGGATTTGGTAGTAAAATGGGAGTACGGGTGTCGAACCACAGGGACTAAGTGTTACTCTCAATTTTAAAACTGATTTTCAAAGTGATTTAAAGTTGAAGATTTTTGTGATTTTAATTTAGAGCTAATTAAATAAAAAGAGAATTTAGATTTTCTGTTTTTTAGTGAATGAGAGGAAGCTTAGGATATCGGTTTCACCACTAACTTTGCATTCAATGGTTTACAAACTTTGTAACAATCTCGTGACTACACCAATTAATGCGGTAGTGATGTACTCCCAGCTACAAGCCGAAGTACTATCGTCCAGAAATTCAAATATAAGTGAGCTAAAAATACACCATCTTAGATGGGCACGGCCTGTCTACGCTAAACTACGATCATAGGCACAACCCGTCTCATCTCAAGTAAAGTATAATTTTAACTCACTTAATATTTGGTAGCTTGAAAACAATTGCATAACCGTTGTATTTATAATCACAGAAAATAAATACAACATACACTGAATTTACAATGAAGTTTACTTGAAACAAAGTCTGGATTATACAATCACCACATCTTATTGGTCTAGTCACAAAATATAATTACAAAAGAAAATAAACCATGGTTACAAAGTTAGGGCTTACCAATACCCTAAAAAAGGATTTAGCCGGCCATGGAGGTACTGATCAGAGCCATGAAAATGGCAGAAGAGCTTCTGGTTTTCTGCTTTCAATTCTCTCTGTCGTCCGCTCTCTCTGTTTCTGAATATCTCCCTCCCTCTTCCAATGGATGCAACAGCATCATTATATAATCAGTGCAGAGGAGGAAACAAACAAGAGCATTCAATACTCTCTTCCGCGTGATCCTTCCCAAAATCCACAAAGGTCAACAACAGCTGCTGGTTAAATCTCCCATGGGCTCTTTCTTTGAAAAACCAACGTGGGTTGCTCCTCTACTGGGTCTGCGTTCACCTCGACTAATTTTCGAAACGGAGTCCGATCGGGGCGCAAGAATAGTCAATCTTCTTATTTTAATACCCGGAATAAAACGGTATAACTTTTGCACTTTATGTGCTTGGCATGTGTTTCGTAGGGCGAAACAAGATACCATCCGGACTCCGCAATTAAATCTCCACAATCCAGTCGCCAGAGAGCACTGACATTGATTAAAGTAATAAACAATGGAATTGTTTATTCATTAATTGGCAAAGTTTGGTCAGTGGATGATGATCCGAAAGGTAGGCTGGGAAAATGATCCAGTGTTGCGCTCTCAAGTGACACGCAATTCTCTCGATTTAAGGCCAAATGTGGTATCCTGCCCTCGGAACCTAAAATCACAAAAATACAACAAAGACATTAAATAATAATAATAAAGGACATAACAAATGTAAATTAGGCGGCCTAAATGTATACATTTCGGCACTTATCAAGCTCCTAGAAGGGTCAATCCTATGTTGGGCTCAATTAGCCGAAGAATTTACTGCTCGGTTTCTAACAAGCCGGGCAGCTCCAAAAACTTTTGATGCATTGACCTCTATGAGACAAAGGGATGATGAGACTCTGCGGCAGTATTCCAAACGTTATTGGGAGACTTTCAACGAGATTGAAAACTGCAGTGAGGAGTATGCTCTGGCAACATTCAAGACAAGCTTGCCCATGCATAGTAAGTTACGAGAATCACTTACTATGCACCCAGTAAAGACGGTGGCCAAGCTCATGGAAAGAATCTAGGAGCACGCACGGGGGGAGGATGACATCCTGCAGGTTGGGGGAAGGATTGTGGCTGGTCAACCTCAGCTTCCGGAAAAGAAAACGGTGGAATCAAAGGTGTACAAGAAGGAGTACACAACAGGACGGAAGGACTATGCACAGTAGAGGAAGGATAAAGCTGATCCGAACCCCAAATCGTACTTCAGCGTCATGGCAACTTTCAACGTCCCAATCTACAAGATGCTGTACAAGATCAAGAATGAGCCATGGTTCAGAAGACCCCCAAAGATGACTAGGAACCCGGAAAAGAGGAGGGCTACCAATCAGCACTGCAGCTATCACAGAGATTGGGGACACATGACTGAAGACTGTGTGGAGTACAAAAAAATTCTGGATGAGAAAGTGGCGGAAGGCCATCTTAAAGAATACCTGGCTGATAACAAGAATGATGCCGAGCTGATAGAAGAGATGGACTATGAGAAAGGTCCAAAAGGGACAATTCATATGATACATGGATTGGTGGCCCCATATACTAACAACGAAATAAGGCACATCCAAAGGGTGAACGGCCGGGTGAAACAGGTTATGAAGCTCGGCACGAAAAGGCCGAGAGCTGAGGGAGTAATGGAGGCCCCAATCACCTTCACTGATGACGATCTGGATGGGGTATCAGTACCCCATAACGATGCATTAGTGATTACCCTACGGATAGGAGATTACGACGTGGAAAAGATTCTTGTTGATCAGGGAGCTAGTACGGAGATCATGTACTAGCATACTTTCAAGAAGATGGAACTCCCGTCAAGTTCATTGCAAAAATGTTTGGTTCCTTTGGTCGGCTTCAGCGCACAGACAGTATGGCCTATGGGAAAGGTCACGCTGCCTGTCAGGGCAGGGTCGGTTGTTCTTAAAACCGATTTCTTGGTGGTGGACCTGCCGTCCTCCTATAACGTGATTATAGGGAGAACTTGGATGCACAAGATGAAAGCCCTCCCATCCACCTACCATCAGAAAATCAAGTATCCTGGAGTAGAGGGCATAGAGTGTATCAGAGGAAATCAGAAGGTAGCCGATCTGTGCTTCAATATGGTACTTGGAGTAGGTAAAGTCTGATTACCCTACTATTAGGCATATCACGTGCCTACGGCCCACGAGGGGGTGAATAGCTCGGCATCACATAGGGGTCGTGTACCCTTTGCCGAGCTGGTTTGGCCACGAATGAGGCTAGAACTAATAAAAAGTAAACTAATCAAGATGCACTAGCTCGGCGTAAGGCATAAAGGATGCCCCTGGTATGGCCGAGCTAGGTAGGCTATGTGTATAGCTTGAATAGCATTCTGGAATACATAATTTAGCTCGGCCTAATGAGCTAAACTATGTACGGGTTATTCCGAGCTACGTGGAAGCACGGCACCGCCACGAGTAAGGCGGTGAGACATTCCAGAATCATCTAAAGGCAGTTCCTTATGAGATAAGGAGCAATCCCGTGTAAAAGGGGATTAATATGGGAAGTCCTAACGTGATTAGGAGTATACCCCATATAGGAAAGAATCCTATATGGAAAGGAAGACCCCTGCTAGACGGGATCTAGCAGGACATGGAGACTCGTCCCTAATAGGAAAGTCCTATTAGGAAACGGATTCCTAAAGAGAATAGGAAACAGGGGGCACGAGATGCCTAAGGATGAACGAACGTCTACACCTATAAATACAAGGCAATAACCATGACAAAAGGTACGCTATGAAATCCTATTCATACGTATTGTGATTTAAGCATTCAAAGTACGTGACACTAACTTAGGCATCGGAGGGCCTTTGCCAACGAGAGGCAAAGGTGCTCTAACCCTTTCTCTATTTTGCAGATTTAGGGTTGAACCAAGGAAACACGTGATCCAGGGCTACGAGGATTTTATGCCCGTACAATTGGCGCCGTCTGTGGGAAACCTGACAGAAAAGCTTGATCCCTTCCAACAGAGATCAACAATGGTGCTTTCAGAGCCTCTTCTATGCACTCCACGACGAAAAGCTGTAGAAGATGACGGTACCACACTTGTGTAGACTACGAGAAAGAGCACAAGGGTAGACAAAACTCCTTTCGTTCTGAGAGCACCACAGAAAAAACCAGCAACTAGGAGATTCGACATAGGGCATATCCCTGAGATTCCAAAATTCAAGGATACGCGCCTAATGCGCCACGGTTCTCCAAAGGCAAGACACTCAAAGACACCACCAAGAGGTGGGGAAGCCTCCAACCGACGTGAGCGGGGAAGAAGCCCCCCGAGGAAGGATGGTCACAAGCACACAAGAAACCGAGAGAGGGAAGATAGCCTTGACAGAAAAGAGCAAGAGGCAGAGGAATTGGCCCGTGAAGTCACTCGACGAGAACGAGAGATTCAGAACCTAAAAAAGCAGCTTTAGGAGAAAGAAAAAGATCTACGCTCACGGATGAGATCCGTGCATTACGAGAAAGAAAAGAAAAGTCGTCATCACGATAACGTCTCCACTGACCGAGCAGCCTCTCCATGAAAAAGGAGAAACAGGAGCGTTTCTGTTGAAAAGAGAGAAAGAAGGAAGCACGCTAGGGACAGGTATGAGAGATCTGGCTCCAATGAGCACATTCCTAAGCAGCATGCGAGAAGGAGGGACGTTGGCCGAGCTGAGGGAGGCCCTAAGACTGCACGAGAGGCAGCTAAGGAAGCCCTAGGCCAGATTTCCAAATCGCCACTGGCCCATTGGATTCGCGCAGAGAAGACACCGAGCAGGGTAAAGCACTCGGCGTTCATCCCTTACGAAACTAGCACGGACCCTGTGGCCCATATTCAACACTACCAGCAGGCCATGTTTATGCATGAGCAAGATGATGCATTGCTATGCAAGATGTTCCCATCCAGCCTGGGAAAAGTGGCCTTGAGTTGGTACCATAAACTCCCGGAAGGATCCATCTTATGCTGGACTCAACTGGCTGAGGAGTTCACTGCTCGGTTCCTTACAAGCCGAGCAGCTCCAAAAACATTCGATGCATTAACCTCTATGAGACAGAGGGATGATGAGACTCTGCGACAGTACTCAAAGCGTTACTGGGAAACTTTCAACGAGATTGAAAATTGTAGTGAGTATGCTCTGGCAACGTTCAAAACAAGTCTGCCCATGCATAGTAAGCTACGAGAATCGCTTACCATGCACCCGGTCAAGACTGTGGCCAAACTAATGGAGAGAATTCAGGAGCATGCACGGGTAGAAGATGACATCCTGCAGGCAGGAGGAAAGATCGTCGCTGGACAACCTCAGCTCCTAGAGAAAAAGACAATGGAGTCAAAGGCGTACAAGAAAGACTTCACGACGAGAAAGAGGGATTATGCACAGCAGAAGAAGGATAAAGCTGATCCAGACCCCAAGTCGTACTTCAGTGTTATGGCGACTTTCAATATACCCATCTACAAGATGTTGTACAGGATAAAAAACGAACAATGGTTCAGAAGACCCCCAAAGATGACTGGGAACCCAGAGAAGAGGAAGGCTACCAATCAGCACTGCAGCTATCACAGAGATTGGGGACACATGACTGAGGATTGCGTGGAGTACAAGAAATTCTTGGATGAGAAGGTGGCGGAGGGCCATCTTAAAGAGTTCTTGGCTGATAGCAAGAATGATACCGAGCTGGTAGAGGAGATGGACTACGAGAAAGGTCCAAAGGGAACAATCCATATGATACATGGATTAGTCGCCCCTTATACCAACAACGAGATAAGACACATCCAGAGGGTCAACGGCCAGGCAAAACAAGTCATGAAGCTCGACATAAAGAGGCCAAGGGCTGAGGAAGTCATGGAAATCCCAATCACCTTCACCGACGACGATCTGGATGGAGTAGTGGTGCCACATAACGATGCGTTGGTAATCACCCTGCGAATAGGGGATTATGACGTGGAGAAGATTCTTGTCGACCAGGGAGCTAGCACAGAGATCATGTACTACCAAACTTTCAAGAAGATGGAACTCCCACCGAGCTCATCGCAAAAGTGTTTAGTTCCACTGGTCGGCTTTAGTGCACAGACGGTATGGCCTATGGGAAAGGTCACATTGCCCGTCCGAGCTGGGTAAGTAGTCCTGAAAACCAACTTCCTTGTGGTAGACCTCCCTTCCTCCTATAACGTGATTATAGGAAGAACCTGGATGCACAAAATGAGGGCAGTCTCTTCAACTTACCACCAGAAGATCAAGTATCCTGGAGCGGATGGCATTGAGTGCGTTAGGGGAAGCCAGAAGGTAGCCGACCTGTGTTTTAACATGGTATTGAAAAAATCCCCCAAGGCCGAGTTGGTGCAGACAGTCGAAGTTCCAGATCAGCCTACCTTGGAAGACATCGGAGGTGACCCTACCAAGAAAGTGGTGGAAGGATTAAAGAAATACAGATCCATGGAGACAATGAGGAAAGGTATTTCTTGATCGGCGAGACACTTGCCGAACGGGAGGAAAGGGATTTGGTTACCTTTCTGAAGGACCACATTGATGTTTTCGCTTGGAATCCCCAGGAGATGCCTGGGATAGACCCCGAGATAATCTGCCACCATTTAAACGTAGATCCTCAGCACAAACCAGTTGTGCAGAAGGCGAGGAGGTCGGCACCACAGGACGCCGACGCTGTAATTGAAGAGGTGGATCGCCTACTAGAAGCGGATGCCATACGAGAGGTGAGCTATCCAGACAGGCTAGCTATCCAGACTGGCTAGCCAACACTGGATCGCCTACTAGAATGCGCATGCAGATTCACTAGCTTGCTTAGGATCAGCAATCAAGACGGAGTACCGCCGCACGGTAGCTGTGGACTATCTGAGTGAGCCAAGCATTGGCCGAGCGGTGGAAATTGTGATGGAGACAGAGTTTGGGCCAAGCTGGATGGACCCAATAGTGACATACCTACGAGATGGGACCTTGCCAGAAGACAAGAGGGAAGCTCACAAGATCAAAACCAAGTCGGTACGCTTCTGGCTCTCTCTAGAAGGTAAGCTTTATAGAAAGTCTTTTCTTGGCCCATATTTATTGTGTGTACACCCAGCTCTAGTCCAGAAGTTCCTTTATGAGATCCATGCTGGAACGTGTGGAGGACACACGGGTGGAAGGTCCATAGCCCACCGAGCAATATCCCAGGGGTATTGGTGGCCTTACATGCAAGAAGATGCTAAGGCCTTTGTCAAAACTTGTGAGAAGTGTCAGAGGTTTTCTCCTCTGATCCGAGCGCCAACTGAGGATCTGTTACCCCTAACTAGCCCGTGGCCATTCGCCCAGTGGGGATTGGACATCGTGGGTCCTCTCCCTATGGCAACAGGGAAACGAAAGTTCTTACTCATTGGCACGGACTACTTCACTAAGTGGATAGAGGGAGAAGCTTTGGCTAAAATTACGGAGGCTATGGTAGAGAAGTTCGTGTGGAACAAAATCATTACACGATTTGGAGTGCCTTACTCAATCATCTCGGACAATGGGTCACAGTTCGACAAGAAGTTCAAAGCGTTTTGTGCACAATACGGCATCAGAAACTATTATTCAACCCCAGCTTACCCATAGAGCAATGGGCAAGCAGAAGCTTCAAACAAAACCATCCTTAAAAGCCTTAAAAAGAGGTTGGAAAGTAAAAAGGGAAAATGGCCAGATGAGCTGCCAGCCGTGCTCTGGGCATACAGAACCACCCCACAGCGATCTATGGGAGAGACGCCATATTCCCTTGCTTATGGAACAAAGGCAGTGATTCCATTGGAGATAGGCTTGCCTACCATTCGCACCACTCTTGTGGAGTCAGGAGGCAACGACAAAGCCTTGGCCGAGCAACTCGACCTTGCCGAGGAAAAGAGGGAGCGTGCACTTATCACCTTAGCAGCATATCAAGAGCAGCTACGAAGAAGCTACAATAAGAAGGTACAGCCAAGAGAGTTCAAAGTTGGGGATCTAGTCCTAAGGAAAGTCTTGGCCAACACCAAAGTATCTACTGATGGAAAGCTTGGGCCGAACTGGGAAGGCCCATATAAGATCGTTGGGATTGCTGGCGTTGGGGCCTATCATTTGTCTGATCTAGATGTTGACCCAGTACCACGGCCATGGAATGTCCAGAACCTACGAAAGTTTTACCAGTAAATTGAGTCATGTGATTATGAATACAATCACAATCTCTTTTTTGTGGATAAGTTAACATTTTGTACTTAGTTGGGATTACGAATAAAATCACCGACATCAGTTATTTAAATTTTTTATTTCAAGCATTAATAAGATTTCATCTTTTCACATTATGGTTAATACGAACCAAATGATGTCTCAAATTTGGATTCCTATTGGGGAGCAGGGAGTGTGTACATTCGAACCATTTTGCAAAAATCTCTAAGTATGAAGAAACTTGGAAATATGCAACGAATATTGCAAGAAATCTCTAAGTATGAATACACTTAGGGATTTGCAACGAATATTGCAAAATACCAAGTACGAGGACACTTGGTATGAAATTTTCTGAGTATGAAGAAACTCAAATGTGCAACGAACATTGCACTAAAACGCTAAGTATGAAAGCTTAGATTTGCAATGAGTACTGCAATAATTTCTAAGTACGAATAAACTTAGATGTACAATTCCTAAGCACGAAAAAGCTTAGATTGGCAACGAAAACTGCAATAATTTCTTAGTACGAATAAACTTAGATGTATAATTCCTAAGCACGAAAAAGCTTAGATTGGCAACGAAAACTGCAATAATTTCTAAGTACGAATAAACTTAGATGTACAATTCCTAAGCACGAAAAAGCTTAGATCGGCAACAAAAACTGCAATAATTTCTAAGTACGAGTAAACTTAGATGTACAAACGAAAATTGCAACAAACTCCTAAGTATGGAAACACTTAGGTCGTGGAGGGTTCAAAAACATTTGAACACCTAGCATGCAGAAAAACATAGCACGAAGAAGCTTACAAGTACTGCATAAAGAGATTTGATGAAGATATACTTGAAAACATTTGCAGAAATAAGAGAATACGAAAATACCCCGCAGAAAAAGCAAACCAGTGTATCAACATTAGTAAAGGCCACATACGGCCGAGCAAGACCACGCATGGTCAAGGGTAGAGCTCAGATAATAAACAACAGGAATGATAACAGGCATCAAGCCTCTTCACCGTGCTGTCCAGCATCGATGGTAAGATTAGGGTCAGGGTTGTCACTTCCAAGGCCTTCAGCAGAAATGGTGAGGTCAGTGACGGTTTCTTCTGTCAAGGTCTGCTCGGCAAGGGACTCAGGTTGAGCTTCAGAGTTGGGTTGAGCTTGAGCATTAAGGCTGGCCTGAGCAGCAGCCACCTCACTTGGAAGCTCCATGTCAGTCCAATAAGAGGAAGACGGATCCACCCCGAGCTTGGTAAGGCACCTCTGCCAAGCCGCGCCCCATACGGTATTGTGGACGGCCCACCGAGATTGATCGAAAAAGATTGTGATTGTTAGAGTCGCCACCCAGATTTGAGGTCCGAACCCGAGAAACCGATAAAAATATGACTCATTGCCCATAGAAAAAGATTTTGCTGATCATGGCGGAACCAAAGATTTCTCGGATTCGGGGGTTTGGTTACGAGAGGGGAAGGGTTTTAAGGCACCCCTCTCGCCCGGTCCGTGAACCGGTCTCTACTCAACATTTTGTGGGATTTTGGAAATGTTTAAAATTTGATTTATTCACATAAATAGGAATCGGGGACGGGAATCACATAATAACAAAACATGCAAGAGATGCGATTTTACTGTGGATGCTTGTGCGCGCGATCTATATGGATGATGAACATGAAACTACAAATGTTCACAGAAATAAATTACAACAGAAATCGTACACTAACCCCAGAAATTATAAACGTGAAACTTATCAAACTGTTTGCAAACTGGATTCCAGAATGGGGATTGAGCGCTCAAGGGTGATGACTTGAGCGCTCAACCCTCATTCCACCCGAACATTTTCCTTGTTTTTTTTTAATATTTGATGCTGCTTTAAGGCTTAAATACACCACAGAAACACTACACAAGCATCACCTTTCTTTAGAAATCGCCAGAAAATGCTTAAAGCAAACTTGCTTTAGAACCAGTTTGAGCGCTCAAGGCTCATGGGTTGAGCGCTCAAACCAATTCTGCAAGAAAGAGGGATCCAGATCACAAACACTATACTGACAACTTATATACACTAACAAAGAATTAAATCATAAGCCATCATCAGAATTGCTGGAAAACTGCAAATAGGCCAAGAACAGCTTGAGCGCTCAAAGATCTGACCCTGAGCGCTCAAGCCATAACATGGCTTTCCACTGTTTAACCTTTAAACTGATTTTACTACTTCCTCAGGACCACTAGAGGCATAAAATAAAGTTTCAAAAGGACAGGCAGCCACTGTTTTGCAATCAAACATGAGAAATTTGAAGTTTTTGATGTTTAATCACTATGAAATGGTTAATTTACATTCATGCATGTAATTTTGGTGTGGAAATAAACTATTTTGAAAGCTACATGAACACAATTAACTTTCAGACGATGATCAAAACCAAAAGAAAGCTCAGAAGTTAGCAAAACAGTGGCCTGTTCAGAACTGGGCTTGAGCGCTCAAGGCCAGAGGCTTGAGCACTCAAACCTGTTGTAACTGCAGATTTGAAAAATGTTTTTAAGCAACTTTCAGGCCTTTGCGAGTTCAATGCAAGTATAGAGAACTTGCTTAAACTCACTAGCCTTCCTCAGCAGGATCAAAACAGTGAGTTAATCACATTTTTTTACTACCTTTTGGAAGAGGTTTGTGATTTGAGCTTGATTCTGGGCTTTGAGAGGTTGATTGTGGATGTTTTTGGCTTGTATTCTGGATGAATTGAACAATGTGGGTGGTTGATCGATGATCAAAGGTCAAATTTCTGGGTTTTATGGATGGTATTGTAGGTGGTTTTAATGGTAAAAGGATGGTTTTGAAGAGAGAGAGAGAGAGGAGTGGTTTTTCTGGTGGAAACTGAAGATGATGAGTAGTCCACTTCTCTTCCAAACCAGGGGCAATGGGTAGCTTTTATAGAGTGAGTGGGAGAGAAGAGAGGAGAGAGAGGAAGTGGGTTTGGGTATTTGGGAGTATTTTTTGTGTATTTTTGGAGTTGGTGGAGTGTGTTATACGTATAGGGATCGTATAAGATCAACCACAGACGCTCCCATGCAGGAAATCTCATGATGAGATACTCTGCAAGTTGCTGACTGGACGGGAGTTGAGCGCTCAAACCTGTGGACTTGAGCGCTCAAGGTGCTCCTCAGGCTTGAGCGCTCAAGGCCTCAAGCTTGAGCGCTCAATGTTCTTGGTGGCAGATTGATGGTTTGGCTTGGTTCAACAATGCTTGGGTTGGTTTGGCACATTTTGATTGCTTGGGTAATGTTTGGTTGATTTTGGTCAAACTCAAATCATTTTCACCAGTTCCAGGTAATCGTGATTGATCCGTTTCATCATCGGAGATGCACGAGCATATCTCGGGTTCAAAATTGGGGTGTCTATAGTTGCCCCTCTTGGATGAGACTCGATACCATTGATTTGGTATGAGTAACGTCCAAGATATAGACAACCCAACTCTTTATCCGTAATACATCTCAAACTGCCAAAAGGAAACATTAAAAATCAATCGGTCGTGCCATTCAAGATGCCTACGTACCCCATTGTAGGGATCAGACCGGCGTAGTTCCTGGGGGCATATGCAAACAAACGCAATGGGTTCTCCTGTCCCTCAGGACGATTGATCAAAAAGTTTGGTCCCTCAGGACAAATGATACAACGCGAATCGACGAGCCTTCCCGGGTCGTGAAACGCCTTAGCAAATGAAGCAAATGATTGAGATTGTGATTGTGATTGGATTGTGATTGTGATTGTGATTGTGATTGTGATTGTGATTGTGATTGTGATTGTGATTGGATTGTGATTGTGATTGTGATTGTGATTGGATTGTGATTGTGATTGTGATTGTGTAGCTACCCTCTGAACGACGGGGAGGCTAATTTTAATGGGGCTATCCCTTGAGCAACAAGATAGCCAATGATAAGATGATTGTCTACTGAGCAACGAGACAATCGATACGCTGTTGAACCGAACACATAAATGTGATGGTTTTAGCGGCATGACAGTTAAGTGATCAACAAAAACTCAGATGATTAATGAGATTGACTTGGAACATGATTGCTAAACATGATTTTAGACGAGCACGTGGCTTTCAAAATGATGATGTAAACGAGCACGTGGCCCTCAGACCGTAGTCAAAACACTTCGCGCATACGCTAACGCGAAAACATGATTGGTGAACTATGATTTAAACGAGCACATGGCCCTCAGAAAATGATTTAAATGAGCACGTGGCCCTCAGACCGCAGTCAAAACACTTCGCGCATACGCTAATGCGAAAACATGATACACAAAACATCTTGATTGATTAACATGGTCTAGCGCGACCAGTTACCGAGATTTTAGATCCTTGGATCATTACGCGTTCAGTTGATTGGGACCAACAAGTCCAAAGTATACTAACAAATCATAAGGGATGCCCAAAATGCCCCTGCAAAGCTTGCAAAAGAAACCAGGAGTCATGCCAGGATTGGGCTTGAGCGCTCAGGGTCCTCCCCCTTGAGCGCTCAACCATACCTTGAGCGCTCAACTCCAAAGCCTTGAGCGCTCAACTTCAAACGTTGACCCTCCAGCGCTCAAAAGGGCCAGCTTGAGCGCTTAGACCCCTGATCGGGGACGACGGTTCAGAATCATAACGTCCGTTTTAACTCCGATTTACACCGATTAAACCTTCACAACGTTTCAAAACTTTTCCGAAATCGAACCCTCATACTCCTCTCGCGATTCCGAACCAAATCCTAGCAAATCTCACTCAAATTCCTGCAAAATTGAAAAACCCCCAATTCCTAGGGTTTTCCCGTACGGTTTCAGTCGATTTCGGTCCAATTCTTATTCAATTAGGGCTCGGTTCACGGTTTAGATCGGTTTACATGGAGAATCCCGACGAATCTCGTGCTCCGGTGGACTCGCCGACGTCGAGGGAGGGTGGTGGTAGTGCGGTGGTGTCACCTCCGGCAGGTTTGAGCGCTCAAGGCTCTGACCCGGTGGTTGAGGGACCATCAGTGGTTGGAAATGAAGAAGGAGAGAGGGAGAGAGAGGGTGACGGTGGTAGTGGTGGAGATCCGGCGGTCTCTGGCAGTGGTGGTGATCCAGCCACCGAGACGGTGGTGGTTGGTGATGATGTTGGTGGAGATAGGGTGAGAGATAGGAGTGAGGGTGAGAGAGAAGGTGGTCATGGTGGTGACGGTGGTGGTGGTGATGGTGGTGGTGATGGTGGTGACGGTGGTGGTGATGGTGCCCCGGCGCCGGAGAGGGTAGAGGAGAGGGGAGAGGGGATGGAGATGGTGGAGGTCCATGACGTGGACAGCGATGGTAGTGAGGAGTCAGTTGAGGAGAGGGGGACGAGTGGTGGTGATGGCGGAGATAGGGCGGAGGGTACGAGCGGGGTCACCAGGACTAGGGTTGACCGCTGGAGGATAGAGCCGAGACCTCGCCAGCAGCCTAGCGGAGTAGATAGGGGGAAGGCAGTGGTGATTGGTGGGGAGTCACTGACTCGAGGTCAGAGTAGTAGGCCGGCGAATCAGGGTCCGGTTGGGATTTCTCGGGAGGACTATCTTGAGAACGCGCCGCCGGAGGTGGTGATGGCGGCCGCAGCAGATGCCCCGGGGATCCTAGATGCAGCGAGGGAGGCTGTAGCTGAGAGTAGAGAGAGAGAGGTGGCGATGCTACGGGAGGCCGCCGCTGAGGACGAGGCGGCGAGGGCTTTTTGCGAGGAGTTTGAGACAGAGGAGGCGGCAGAGGAGGCGAGGACACAGGCTGAGGAGGAGGAGAGAGCAGCTGGACGGAGAGTGACGGTGGTCCAGGCTGCTAGACTGTGGTTGAGGAGAGGGAGGCCAGCTTTCGATGCGGCGACTTACGCTCCACCGGTGCACCTCTTTGTGCCTTCCGCTTCAGACGCTTACACTCCCCAACGGGAGTTGTACTTTGGAGAGGAGGTGCTACTGGACCCCGAGGTCCACCTTTCGACGGACTGCTTGACGGTACACTTGCTTTTACTTCCTTGCTTCAATGTTTTCACGCACTTTAGCAATTAATAATCCTGATTTGCATTGAATGATTGAATTACTGCTTGTTGATGACTGGATTCGGATAAGAGATCGGACTGACATTTAATTGCTTGTCTGTCTGTTGATTGTGTGCAGAGTGACTTGCGCTTGAAGGCTCATGGAGGCATGGGCTCAAGTTGGGAGATATACCAGCAGCTGCATGCCTCTGTGAGAGCTCTGGTGGATCTGGCCGGGTTTGGGAGGTTCATCCCGACTCTCACGGGCACACAGCACGACCATGCTGTGGTGACAGCACTGGCCGAAAGGTGGAGGGACTCTACGAGTTCTTTTCACCTTACCTTCGGAGAGGCGACGATGACGCCGCTGGACTTCTCGGCGATCACGGGGCTGCAGGTAGGAGGAGACCCGATCCCATTTGACTCGGGGATTGGCAGGGATGATGCAGCGCTGAGGTGGTTCTTGGGTTTCGTGCCCAACAAGGAGGGGGAGACGGCCACATATGGCCAATTCAAGACGAAGGGATTGGGCGGGCCGACCGATGAGGAGGATGCAGCACGGAAGGCGAGGTGCTACTTGCTATACTTGTTTGGGGCATCACTGTACCCAAACAGGCGTAACAGGGTGCACCTCTCCTATCTCGGAGGTTTGAGAGATTTCGCCAGGGCGGCGAGATATGACTGGGGCGGGGCAGCGCTGGGAAGCTGCTACGCGTTCATGAATGCTGTCTCTAGGCGGAAAGGGACAGGCATTTCAGGACTGTGGAGCGTCTGGGAGGTAAAACTCAAAACTCTTAGTTTCAAATTTAATTGCATGCATTTCAATACTCGCACTTGATTACCAAAATTCACACTGACTGACTGATTCGTTGTTTTCATTGCAGCTCTGGGCTTACGAGGTGTTGGGGTTACACCCCCCTGAGACACGGCACCAGGATCCGAACGTTATCCCCCGGGCATTGTGCTGGGGTGAAGGCTTTCGCTACGGCGGCACAGCACGGGGAAACATCCACGTTCTCCTTGCTTCACTTGACAGACTTGCTGCTTCTCTGGTAGATATCGAAATCTTTCTCATGTATTCAATTTGCTTTTGATCTATTTCACATTCGATTACTGATGCTCTTAACAACTCTTGTAGGTTCGCTGGGAAGTATGGGATGCCGTTGACGAGTCTTACCTGGCTCGGAGCAGGGAGCTCACGAGAGGGAGGGTCCTACTTGAGTGCCAGTACAGCTGGTTCTGGTACCTTGGTGACAGGGTGCTGCGCCAGTCGATACGGGCCGATAAACCACAGGTGCCAGGACGCCTTCCTCCCCGGGTGCTGATGACGTCTCGTTATACGCTGGCGGAGATTGAGCGCTACACGACGCCTGACCTGGACTTGCGCTAGTATCTGCGCCCTGCTTTGAGCTATATCGACTACCGGAGCAGGTATCTGGCCGGTCCCCTGAGAGCGGCGGAGTGGATGGAGAGGATGGAGAGGGAGAAGGTCGCGAAGGCGCGTGCCTCAGCTGGCGGGGTAGCAGGAGGTGAGGGTACTGGTACCTCATCTCAGGAGATAGCGGGGGCTAGGTGGTGGGTGCGCGTCACCTCTGCCGGGGGTGAGATAGGGGACATAGACATCCCAAGGCCTCCAGCAGACTTCCCGCGGCTTGCAGCACCGGTAAGAAACACTTCACTCTTCCAATTTGTGAACTTCAATCATGAATGCCCAAATGTACTTGATGACTCAAATTTTGATGTGCTTGCAGGTTTCACATGAGGCGGTACAGACTTTGTATGAGCAGAACCGAGGACTGCGCGTCCTGATTCGCCGCCTCATAGCCGGAGAGGAGGTCACTATCCGCCGGGAGGGCGAGCCAGTACCTCCTGCTGCTCCTGGTCCGTCTCGACTGAGAGTCGCATCGGTATGCAATTTACCTTCCTTGTGCTTTCAATTCCTTGACTATACCATATACTGATTCTTTCCTTGTTTGCTTGATGATGCAGCCGCCCGTGATCAGAAAGAGGACACATGACGGAGCTGGTGGTCCTGGAGACACGACTGTGCGGCTTGGGCGTTCAAAGCCCGCGGAGGTGAGGCCACGGAGATCGACCCGTCAGAGGGTGGAGGTAGCACCTGGGGGGATAGTTGAGACCACGAGCTCGAGCGATGATAGCGTTGATGACGCTAACTATCCCTCTTCCCGGCAGGAGCGACTGGAGCAGCGACAGGGGGACGAGACTGAGAGCTCGGACGAGACGATGGATGAGGCGGAGTAGTACACAGTAGATATAGAGTAGCTTAGAGTCTTGTTTTTGCTTTTTATCTTTTCTTTTGATTGGGCCTGCGTGCCCCAGTAGATAGATGGATTGGGCCTGCGTGCCCCAGTTGCGGATTTCTTTATTGGGCGTTGTGTGCCCTGCACAGACTCGATGTTTTGCCTTGCATGGATTTAGTTTAGTTTATGCACATGATTTGCACTTTCATTGTTCGTTGTATTACTTGCTGTTTTGATGTACAAACGAACAACCTGTTGTAGAATGTACGCGATTTATCCACCAAACTCTTGAATTCAAACATCCGAGTATAAGGTCCTAAAATTCAACCTTTAAGAAAAGCTAACATGTTCGAGAATTTGGACGAAACATGATTATTTGAATTTATGTACAACCGGAAGATGTATTTACATGCCGCACAACTTGACACACTTCCCGCATATAAGCAATCAATAACAACTTATACAAAGTGACCTTAGAACGGAATTTGATGTTCATAAGGCAAATTTGTAAGTAAAATGCTTCATGAGCCTCTTTGTATGTAATGAATTGCCATGTTACCACCTTGACCAAGTCAACAATGACATAAATGCCCCTGGGACCGTGACCATTTATCAGGAAAACTTCTAAAACCATTTTCGACATGGTGATGGCCGCCGTTTCATTGCTTGAATGAGCCGTCGGAACCTCATAACCTTGAATCTTTGAAGAATTGCCCCGGGAATTGTTCCGACAAGTCATATATACCTTCCGACACGTGTTTCAATGATTGGATATGGGTAGCAAGGCTTGGAAATGGATTTGAGCATTTTGAGTGGCCATTTTAAGCTTGTATCTCGTATCCGTACACGTATCGGCTTGATAACTCGGGGTACGGGACGTTCCGTGAAGTCACAAATGCTTATTGAAACTTGGCTTGGGTGTTAAATGAGGTTTAAGAAGCTTGGAAGAGGTTTCGGGCATCAAACGGGCAAGAATGCAGCTGCTGCTGTCTGCTGCATTTTCTGCAGGCCTTGAGCGCTCAATGGGACTTGAGCGCTCAAGCTCACCACCTTGAGCGCTCAAGGTGGTCTGGGGGAAGTTGAGCGCTCAACTCTCTGACCTTGAGCGCTCAATGCCTGTGCTGGGCTGGTTTGTGGTATTGCTTCCCAATGCATTTTTGGACTCTTTTGCATGGTTTCCTCTGCCCCAAATGTCTTGTTGCTCTGCTATAACACCTTTCAAGCTTTGAACATCACCTTCCCAAGGTTTTTTTTTCACATTTTCCCCACAAATGCCATGCATTTCCAATGCACTTTCAAATTTTCAAACACAAATACTTTGAAAACATGCAATTGACCATCTTGAAAATGTAATCTTTGATATGGCAAATTTGTAAGGTTCCTCACAAGTCCCCTATAAATACCATTCATGATCAAGCTTTTCCCACACACCATTTCATCAATTCTCACTTCTTACTCCACATATTTCTTCATCAATATTCTATTGTTTTTCCATGGCCACCCTTGACCCTTCCGTTATCAACACTTGGATTGCTAGCCTTGAAAACATTGATTGGTTCAACTTTCGGGGTCTTGGCCTTAATGCCCTTCGCCACCTCCACACTTTTCCTATTCGCCAGGACATCTTACGTGCCGCCATCCGCTGTTGGGATTCAGAGCTCCATGTGTTCCGCTTCGGCATGCAAGAACTTTGCCCGACCGTCGAAGAATTTCAAGCATATCTTGGCGGTAATGCTTTTGCTGATCCCGTCATACCGCCCATCCGTCAAAATTACGCCAGCATTCTCAGCAGGAAGCTTGGCCTTGGGAATGGTGCTGCGCGCTTTTTGATTCGCAACGAGACTCTCAACATCCTCCGTCTTTTTGCGGATTACAGTCCAACAGGCGATCTTTTAGATTTTACCATTCAGAACAGGCGCATGTTTGCACTTTGCATGTGCCTCTTGGCATTATACTTGTTGGTCCCCGGTGATGGCCATCCCAGTTCTGCCATTGTCAGTGTTGCTGCTCAGATCGAACAGCGGCGGGATGTGGTTCCTTTGGTTTTGGCTGAAACAATCATGGGCTTGGATGTGGTTAAGGCTGGGAGAACAGATACATTTGCTGGGAGTCCGCTTTTGCTTCAGGTTTGGTTTATTTGGTTTGGATGCTTTGGGTTTTTTTTTTTTTTTTTTTTTTTGGGAATTTTGGGGGATTTTTTGGTTGTTTGGCTTTGGTTTTGACTTTGACTTGGGTGTTTTGGATTTGTAGACATGGCTGTGTGACAAGGTTGGGCTTTTGAGGGAGCCGGCAGGTGATTGGGTTTACGAGCCCCGGACTTGGGTGAGTAGGCCATTTGTGCATGACGAGCCTGATGAAGATGAATGGGTCGACTTCTTCAGGTCATTGGAAGAGGATCACATCACTTGGAGGTGCCATTGGTTGCCTTTGCCAGATATGACGGCCAATCACATGGGAGACACATGGGTGGTTTTAGCGGGATTACAAGGGTACGCATATTATTTTCCACAGCGCATTCTTCGTCAATACTGCATTCGCCAAGAAGTGGAGTATACAGTTCCTGCTACTTTCTGCCTTCCAGTATTCAAACATTCCGTTCTTGAGCGCTATCGTACTTCTTGGAGGCACAGGGTTGTTTGGGCTCCTGATCCCTACCCAACTATTCATTTGAATGGACACTACAGAGATTGGATGAGGATGCAGATGAGGACCATACGCTGAAGAAATTAGCGCAACCTCCTACTCACTAGGCTGTTTCCCAAAATAAATGGTTTTTTTTTTTTTTTTTTTTTTTTTTTTAGGTTTTCATGCTCAGCTTATGTAATCGAAGAAGTGATTTGAATAAAATTGAACAATGAAGGGTTTCCCCCTCTTGGTTCATCTAGTTCCATATGCTATCTCCTTTGAATATTGCAAAACTGTGGACCAACTCATCAGATTTAGACCGAACCCCAAGATAGGGTTGCCTACGTATCCCTTTTCAAGGAATCAGGTCATGGCGTAGTTCAGGGAAAGGTTCACTCGGGTATTAACACTCTCCTTTTTATGCTCTAAGTTTTGCCTGGTACCGCCTTTTCAGATTTTCGGTCCAGCGAGCTTCTTTTGAATTTTCGCCTTAGATTTTGCCTAGACTGCCCAGTGTGGGTTTTCAGACTAGCAGGCTTGCTCTAATTTTTGCTTGGGTCGGTTCGCCCTTGCGATTTTCCGCCCAACGAGCATCTCTCAGGGGTAATATCGTTTGAGTTGGTCCAGGTTGACAAGATTGTTGAACTCGTTACCATCCAAATCAAGGATCACTGCTGCTCCACCGTCGAGGATAGTCTTGATGATGTATGGTCCTGCCCATTTTGGCCTGAATTTTCCCCGCGGATCGAATATCGGTGCCCGAATTTCCTTCACTACCATATCCCTTTCAATCAGATCCCTGGACTTCACCTTCTTGTTGAATGCGCGGGCAATTCTTCTCTGATATCCCTGAATATGATACAATGCCCGCAACCTCCTTTCATCAAACAACATTAGCTCTGCGAACCTGTCGCTCAACCAATCGGCTTCGTTAATCTCACTTTCTATCATCACCCTCAGGGATGGTACTTCGAGCTCAATAGGAAGTACTGCTTCCATTCCATAAACCAGTGAATAGGGCGTTGCCCCTGTTGGAGTTCGGATCGAAGTGCGGTACCCCCACAATGCTAATGGTAGCTTCTCATGCCAATCCCTGGATGACTCGATGGTTTTCTCCAAGATGTTCTTGATTGACTTGTTTGCTGCTTCTACTGCCCCATTGGTTTGTGGTCTATATACTGTTGACTTGTGAACCTGAACATTGAATTCCTCAAGCACCTCTGCTGCTCTTCCTTTGAAATGCACACCATTGTCTGACACGAAGGCATTAGGAACCCCATATCGGTAGATGATGTTTTGCTTAATGAAATGGGCCACTTGTACTGCGGTCAATGTAGCGTAAGAGGCCGACTCTACCCACTTCGTGAAATAATCAATTGCCACCAATATAAACTTGTGTCCGTTCGATGCTGGTGGCGTGATTTTCCCAATCACATCTATCCCCCATACTGAGAAAGGCCAAGGCGTTGCCATTGTATGAAGTTCAGATGGCGGCACATGCATGAGGTTAGCGTGGACCTGACACTTATGGCATCTCCGCACATACTGCACGCAATCTGTTTCCAAGGTTGACCAAAAATACCCCTGCCTCAGAATCTTCTTTGCCATCATTAATCCACTCATGTGAGGACCGCAGATTCCTTCGTGAATTTCCTCCATCACCCTTTTCGTGTCATCACCATAGATGCATAACTTATGCATGCCACAATACGACCTTTTGTATAACCTTCCACCGCAGAGGATGTATTGCGAAGCTAACCTTTGTAATGCTATTCGATCTTTCTTGTTTGCTCCTTCTGGATATTCTCCTTTCTCAACCAAATTCCAGATATCATGGTACCAAGGCGGACCATCGTTAATTTCGCCAACATTCATCACATACTCGTATGCTGGCCTATTCCTTTGCTCAATCATGATTGGTCTCATTCTCACTCCCACGGGCAATTCTACCATGGATGCCAAGGTAGCAAGAGCGTCGGCAAACTGGTTCTTCATTCTCGGGATATGTGTAAAAGTAACTTGCTCGAATCGATGGATCAGGTCATCGAGGTCTTTGTGGTATGGTTTCAACTTTTCCTCTCGCACTTTCCAATCACCATTGGCTTGAGAAACTACCAGATTCGAATCTCCGACTACTTCCAACTTCTTAACCCCAATTTCAAAGGCAGCCTCCATTCCAACAATGCACGCTTCATATTCTGCTTGATTATTGGTAACTTCGAAATTTAATTTGAAAGATAGGGGAATGTGCGGCCCTTCTGGTGAGACCAATAGTATGCCGATCCCGAATCCTCTCTGATTTGCAGCTCCATCGAAGTACAATTTCCAAACATCCTCTGTTACTGTCATAACGTGTTCGTCAGGAAACTGGAATTCCGTATCTTCTGGTCCTTCAATTGGATGATCTGCCAAGAATTCTGCCACAGCCCTGCCTTTCACCGATTTTCGCGTTACATACTTGAGTTCAAACTCGGCCAATAAGAGCAACCACCGTGCCAACTTTCCAGTGAGTGCCGGTTTCTCGAACAGATATTTGAGAGGGTCCATCCGAGAAATCAACACTACCGAATAAGCTAACATGTAATGCCTAAGCTTTTTAGAGGCCCATACAAGAGCCCAACAAGTCTTCTCCAAAGAGGTGTATCTTTCTTCGGCTCCGACCATTTTCTTACTTAGATAATACACTGCCTTCTCGACACCTGCTTCACCTTCCTGTGCCAACATGCAACCCATTGCAGACTGTGTTACTGATAAATACAGAATCAGCGGCTTTCCAGGTGTCGGCGGCATCAATACTGGGGGACTTTGAAGATACTGCCGAATTGATTCGAAGGCTTTTTGGCACCTGTCATCCCATTTGAACAGCACTCCTTTCTTGAGCAAATGAAACATCGGCTCGCAAGTTGAAGTCAACTTGGCGATGAATCTGCTGATGAACTAAATTTTCCCAAGAAAACTTCGAACCTCTTTTTCTGTCTTTGGTGGCTCCATTTCCAATATCGCCTTGATTTTCGTTGGATCGACTTCAATCCCTCGGGTAGTGATCATAAACCCCAACATTTTCCCTGCGGTGACTCCAAATGTGCACTTCTGTGGATTGAGGCGCATCCGATACTTCCGTATCCTTTCAAAGAACTTGCGTAACGCCGGGAGATGTCCTTCCCTTTCCTTGGCTTTTACAATCATGTCATCCACATATACCTCAACTTCTCTATGCATCATATCATGCAACAAAGTTGTCGCAGCCCGTTGGTAAGTTGACCCCGCGTTTTTTAATCCAAACGGCATGACCCGATAACAGAACGTCCCCCATTCAGTGGTGAAGGTCGTTTTCTCCCGATCTTCTGGTGCCATCAAAATCTGATTGTATCCCGAAAAACCATCCATAAATGATAGCAGCGCGTGCCCTGCCGTGTTGTCTACTAATACATCAATGTGTGGTAAGGGAAAATCATCTTTCGGACTGGCCTTGTTCAAATCCCTGAAATCTACACATACCCTGACTTTTCCATCTTTCTTGGGCACCGGCACAATATTTGCAACCCACTGTGGATATTCAGTTACCATCAAAAAGCCGGCATTGAATTGCTTGGTGACTTCCTCTTTGACTTTTTCAACCCAATCTGGCCTGATTTTTCTCAATTTCTGTTTTACCGGTTTTGCATCAGGATACAGGGGAATTCGATGTTGCACAATTTCAGGATCGATTCCGGGCATATCTGCGTGGGACCAAGCAAAGACATCTTCAAATTCTTTGAGTAAATCGACGAGTAGTTCTTGTTCCTCAGTAGATAGCCCGGAACCGATTTGAACCATGCGAGGATTCTCCTCATCCCTCAATTTAACTGAAATAACTTCTTCTTTTATTGGCTGAGCATGCCTTTCATTTTCCCTTTCGATTAGAGACTTGAGTTCTTTGGGTATTTCTCCCTCGAACTCAGTCTCATCATTGTCAGGGTCAACACAATTTATTTCGGGAACAACAAAGTAAGCGAAATCACCATTTATTTCATTAACAAAGCCCTCTGGGGCACAAGACATGGCATCAGACTCAAACTCGAAATAGAAATGATGACGTGGAGGGCCAAGAGGCACAAACTCCGACTCACAGCCAAATTCAAACCCTGACTCAGACTCGAACTCTAACTTAGTGAATGCATTGGTAAATTTTACAACAGGAGTGAAAGTGCAATTCTTGTATTCACCGACTGCATCCACTATCAGCACACTGGGATCATCGAGGGCCTCCTGTCCGAGCATCATCACAGCTGGCTCTTCTTCATCCTTACCTGTCAGACTGACCTCATCGAACATTGACATCAAGACCCCACCATCCAAAGCCTCCATCCAATCTGCTTTAAGGTCTTTCACCAATTTCTCGACCTTTTCATGTTCATCTTCGCTGTCCCAAGCATCGTTAGCAAAGATTTCGAACCCAGGGTGTACCTTTCCACTTATTTCATTTACAAATGGCTCAGGCTGGCCGCGATAAGGTGCATTCGACCCTTCTCCAACAAAGCGAATCCGACGGTTTGCACTGCTACTTGCTCCATTGGTCTTCCCCCTTTGCATCTCTTTCAGTGTAGGTTCGTATCCCAACCCGAAACGGCCTCACTGAGAAGGGAATTCTGGAAACTGAGCCACCCCCTGGTGAGTTCGTCCCAAGCCCGTGCCTGGCAAATAAGACATTCTTCTCATCATCTCGAGGGCTGTGGTGCTGATTGAAAAATCGTCATCAATACGAAGCGTAAACACACCACCGGACGTATCGAAAGCAAAGCCCCCAAGCTGAACATCATTCTCATCATGCATAATTTCTAACAAAGGAGCATTGTCTTCAGCATGAGGGCGAATGCCTGTATCTCCGTAGAGGGCAACTGTCCCACTTTCCAAACCGAGTAAAACCTTTTGATGCAAGGTGGATGGAACTGCCATGATATCAGACCTATGCATCCAAGGACGTCCCAACAACAAATTGAACGAAGCTGGGATCTCAAGCACATGAAACTCAACTGTTGACTTAAACCCCTCCGCAGCAATCTCCATTTCAACAGTCCCAAGCACATTGCGACGGGTGTTATCATAAGCCCGAACAGTGAGACTAGATGGTGTGAAATCCTTTGGTTTAAGTCCTAAACATAAAGCCGTTCGAAGAGGGCATACATTGAGTGCTGACCAATTATCTATCAATACAACCGGGATCCATTTCCCCATGCACTTCATGGTGACATGCAAAGGCTTATTGTGGTCAGTTCCCTCAAGCGGCAGGTCAGCTTCGGTAAAGGTTACAACATGTTTAGTTGGCTTAGTGGCAATGGTAGGCTTGGTGACAATGGCGGCCATCATGGCCTCAGGGGTGATATCAGGCGCAATTTCCATGCAAGATAATGTTTGAGCGAGCTTCTGACGATGCTCACTGGAGCTCATAAGCAATCCCCAAATAGTAAGAGCGGCTGGAGTTTTCTCAAGTTGTTTTTGGATGGGATTTTCTTCGTTGGTTGGGGGAGGCTTCGGACGAGGAACACGACTGTTGGCCGTAGAGGTAGCTTGGGATTGGTTGGTTGTTGGGTTAAAGAGATTTTGGAAATCAGCTGGGTTAGTGATTGGGTCACTAAGGTTGTTTGGCGTGGCTAGGTCATTTTGTGGAGTTAGGTTATTTTGTGGAGTTGGGTTGTTTTGTGGAGCTGGGTTGAATGGTAGCTGGTTTGTAGTATTTGGTGGTGGGTTAGAAGTGTTTCCAGTGAACCTCTGAGGTGGTTGATAAAACCGACCACTCCGAAGAAGATGAAGAACCGAGTCGATGTCATCCCCCCATAAATCAGTGTAGTCCGTGTAGAAATCGACAAGATCCCCTTCCGCCTTTCTTTTTCCCTTTGCAATACTGGCTCCTTCCAAACCCTTGGTAATTCCTTCCACGGTTGCTTCACTCCAAACATCTCCATTTTCCATGGCAGCCTCGTTAACAGCCCAAACCTCATTGTTTCCGACCCACAGCGGTGCTATGCCTTCATTCTGATTGGCCCACATATTTGCTACAACATTTTCTTCCATTTGCTGTCCCCAAACATCGGGTAGACCTCCATTTAAAACCATGATGTTGCAGTCCTCCGGGACTTGCACTCGGGGTGCCGGAAGGTTTTCATCAACTATGTAGTCATAAGGTGTGAACTCTATCCCTTCCGTCATTCGATTTATTGCGTACTCACTCATCATGGAAAAATCAGGGCGACCTTCCCATAGTGGTGGCATTGGAAAATATGCTTCTTCGAAGAACATGGGAAGTGTGGATCCATCTAGAGGGTCGTTAGGGTCCATGAGCTGCCATTCATTAGGTGTGGGGTCCCATTCATCTTCTTGTGCACCATCGGGTGCCTCATTCTCTTCTTGCCAGTTTTGTCCTTGTCCTTCTTCCACAGGTTGTTGATCTTGTAGCATAGGCAATGGTTCAAATAGGTTGGGAAGCGCAAATCCATCCAGTGGATCCTCAAACATCGGATCCCAAAGTAGGTTAATCATTGCACCAAATGGAAGTCCTTCATTAAGTTGTTCATTATGCGGCCAAACTTCTTCATTTGCCACATTGTTGGCCACCATCTGCTCATACTCCCGAGCTTCCATAGCCATTATCAAATCACCCCATTCTTGCCACACAGTGGGATCCAAGTGGATGTCTAGAAAGCATACCTCGTGCTCAACAGGTATTGGCACAATGGGCTTGGGGTCTGTTTCGGGTAGGATGAACTGGCTTGGGTCAAATGGAGTGGATTTTAGGTCTTTTTGAGTGGAGCTAAAGGTAATTTGGCCTATATCAGCATTCCTTTTGTGGGTTGGCAGAGGGTTTGTGAGGATATTGGGCTTTTCAGTGGGATCTCGGATTTGTTTATTGTCAATGAGGTCTTGAATCTCATGACGCAGGCGCTGGCATCTTTCAGTGGGATGACCGGGTGTCTGGTGAAATATACAGAAGGCGTTTGGGTTATATGTTGGCGGGGGATTTTGTGGAGGTGGAGTTGGCTGAAGAGGTTTGATTTTTCCCTGTTGTACGAGTCGTTCGAAAACAACAGGTAAAGGTAAGGGAAGAGGGGTGAAGATATGCCGTCCTCTTTGATTTTGCGGCGGTTGAATTGATTGGATTGGTTGAGATAAGATGGCGTTTATGGGTTCGGCTTTATGGGATTGGTGATTCATGGTGTTGGATGAGGTACCGGCTGTGTAACTGGGGTTTGCATACAGGGAAGATGTGTTCCCAATGTAGTTTCGCTTTGGTTTGGGGAATGAGTCTCCTTTCTTTAGCATCCCGCTTTGTAGAGCTTCTTCAATCGACAGACCCATCTCAAAGTAGGTTTCAAAGTTATGTGCTTGGGCCATGACCATGTACTGAGCCAAATCATGACCATGTACTGAGCCAAATCAGGTTGAAGGTTCTTGGTTTTGATGCGCATTTGGTCCTTATCACTGGGACGATCGGTCATCTGCGCAGCCTTCGCTCTCCATCTTTTCACAAAATCTGCGAAAGATTCCCTTTCCCTCATCTTGATGCTCTCAAGCTCTCGAGTGGTGACTTTGAGTTGAACATTATACTCATACTGCTTAATGAAAGCAGCCACCATTTCTTCCCAAGTTTGTCTCTTTGAGATGTCAAGGGATAAGAGCCACTGAAGTGCAGGCCCTGTGAGAGTTTCGTGAAACATCTGTGCCATGGCAGGCTCATCAACTTCTTGTAACGAGAGGGAGCTTACATATGCCTGAATGTGTCCTCTCGGGTCCCCAGTCCCGTCAAACTTCTCGAAATCTACATGCTTGAACCTCTTGGGAAGCTTTGCGCCTGGGAAGATGCAGAGTTTGTTCATGTCAAAGCCGGTAATGGCTCGCTTTTCACTTTTAGCCACAGATTCTTCCAGCTTAAGTATTTTAGCTAGCATTTCAGCCAGCTGAGGATTTTCAGGGGGAGGAGGCTGTTCCGGATGTTCATCATTGGGAATCTCCTGATCCCGAGCTTCGTCATCATGTACTCGCTGCTGCGGTGGGGGAAGTCGACCCTGGATGTTTACCATAATTGCCATCAGTTGAGCGATTCGGGTATCATTTCGGACCCTCTCATCATGCATTTCCTTTCTCAGTCGCTCAAACTCATTTGGGGGGTTTTGTCCCTGTTCTTCTGCCATACTTGTCTCGGCCTTTGGTGATAAAGATCTAGACAATCTTTGTCCAGGAGGTCGAGTCCAAACAGGTAAGGTCTTCTTCTTCTTTGCAGGCCCAATGATTCAAGAACTGATTATAAAGCAAAAACCGGACTCAGATGTGTACTCGATGTGTCTACTATGCACAAAGTGAATGAATCATGAATGCTCACTATCGTCTCGCCACAACTTAACCCACGAAGTTAGTCTTATTTCTAGCCTTAGGAATTAGTCTACCGGTTTCGGAACTCACTTAGAATCGTTTGCGCAGCAGATTGTATCAACACCACGGGTAAGTCATTACTCGGTGAGTACGGCGTTTCAACCTAAGCCTAAATGTTGACGCCGTAGCACTTTTCTTAACCATCCGAGACAAAGCAATGAGATGTTGCCATCCAGTTACAATCGATTCTAAGGCTAGTCCGAAACACGGGTGGCCGTTCGGGCACGACCAACACCGGAGGTATCTCAAACTCCGTGGATTTTAAGTCTCCTAGACTACATGTACAATCTTAGGGTTAGTCTACCGGATCTGAATCTCACTTAAGATCATTGCACAGAAGATTTTCCAACACCCCGGGTAGACCATTACTCGGCAGGTTAAACTCCAATCTTTGTTGGAATCAGAGCCAATCACTTTTCTTGATCATCCGAGACAAAGCAATTTGGATGTTGTAATCCAGATATCACTGATCTTAAGGCTAGTCCAAATCACGGTGGCCGTTCGGGCACGACCAACACCAGAGGTATCTCAAACTCCGTGGATTTTAAGTCTCCTAGACTAAAAATTGACAGCTTTGGAAGATTGCCTCAATCCTCAAGTTTTCTTTTTTGAGTAATAAGTCCTTAATATTGGATGGTCGGATTTGGGAAATCCTGGTCCATACAACTTCCGACAATGATCTAAGATCAGATGCCTAAGGGCGATTGACCCTCCTCGGGCCAAGGTCCCTTAAACCTGTTTAGATCAGTGTTTAGGAATTCGATGATCCAGATTTTCCCATGTCCGGCCGTCCTAAAGGCTATCCCGCAAAAACAACGCGCATATGGAATGCACGATTCATCATCGGGCCGAGGCAACCTTCTACTAACTGCCAAAGCACTAAAACTAAACGGGAACTCCATGGATTTAAAGTCTCCTAGACTGAATGCGACAGCTTTGGAAGATTGCCCCAATCCTCAAGTTTTCTTTTAAGTGATAACTCCTTGATATCGGATGGTCGGATTTGGGAAATTCTGATCCACACAAATTCCGACAATGATCTAAGATCAGATGCCTAAGGGCGATTGACCCTCCTCGGGCCAAGGTCCCTTAAACCCGTTTAGATCAGTGTTAGGAGTTTGATGATCCAAATTTTCCCATGTCCGGTCGTCCTAAAGGCTTACTCGTAAGAACAACACGCATATGGGATGCGCGACTCATCATCGGGCCAGGGCAACCTTCTACTAACTGCCGGAAACCTAACTTATGCTATGCCGACAACATGTAAGACACGAATATGTACGGATGCAAGTGTATGCATGTATGCAGTATGGCATGCTTGGAAAGACGGTAACACGTAGCACGTAACAGGATGGAGCACATAATCCTAACACATTGGTTGGTTATCTAATGTGGGGTTCTATGGTTAACTATATGCAAAGGCCGGTTTTGGTCACTAAGGGTACCCCGGACTCAAAATCAAAACCATCTCCTACCGTTAAAAACGATAGCGACGATGTGATTTATCACGGTCGAGGGCTGCTGGGCATTTCGGGATTCCCTGTCACCGGCAAGCCGGGCAGGATTGCCAAAACACGCCAGCGGGGTTAAGAACAATGCAAATGCAATTCAAAAATTAAATTTCCAACATTTGAAAAATCCCACAAAATATTTTTCGAATTAAACCCGCTTTGATTAACACATATTTCAATAAAATTACACAAGTGTAACAAAAATTGCACAAGTGTAATTAAATAAAATATATATTAACCAATATCCCCAGCAGAGTCGCCAGCTTGTGGACGGCCCACCGAGATTGCTCGAAAAAGATTGTGATTGTTAGAGTCGCCACCCGGATTTGAGGTCCGAACCCGAGAAACCGATAAAAATATGACTCATTGCCCATAGAAAAAGATTTTACTGATCATGGCGGAACCAAAGATTTCTCGGATTCGGGGGTTTGGTTACGAGAGGGGAAGGGTTTTAAGGCACCCCTCTCGCCCGGTCCGTGAACCGGTCTCTACTCAACATTTTGTGGGATTTTGGAAATGTTTAAAATTTGATTTATTCACATAAATAGGAATCGGGGACGGGAATCACATAATAACAAAACATGCAAGAGATGCGATTTTACTGTGGATGCTTGTGCGCGCGATCTATATGGATGATGAACATGAAACTACAAATGTTCACAGAAATATATTACAACAGAAATCGTACACTAACCCCAGAAATTATAAACGTGAAACTTATCAAACTGTTTGCAAACTGGATTCCAGAATGGGGATTGAGCGCTCAAGGGTGATGACTTGAGCGCTCAACCCTCATTCCACCCGAACATTTTCCTTGTTTTTTTTTAATATTTGATGCTGCTTTAAGGCTTAAATACACCACAGAAACACTACACAAGCATCACCTTTCTTTAGAAATCGCCAGAAAATGCTTAAAGCAAACTTGCTTTAGAACCAGTTTGAGCGCTCAAGGCTCATGGGTTGAGCGCTCAAACCAATTCTGCAAGAAAGAGGGATCCAGATCACAAACACTATACTGACAACTTATATACACTAACAAAGAATTAAATCATAAGCCATCATCAGAATTGCTGGAAAACTGCAAATAGGCCAAGAACAGCTTGAGCGCTCAAAGATCTGACCCTGAGCGCTCAAGCCATAACATGGCTTTCCACTGTTTAACCTTTAAACTGATTTTACTACTTCCTCAGGACCACTAGAGGCATAAAATAAAGTTTCAAAAGGACAGACAGCCACTGTTTTGCAATCAAACATGAGAAATTTGAAGTTTTTGATGTTTAATCACTATGAAATGGTTAATTTACATTCATGCATGTAATTTTGGTGTGGAAATAAACTATTTTGAAAGCTACATGAACACAATTAACTTTCAGACGATGATCAAAACCAAAAGAAAGCTCAGAAGTTAGCAAAACAGTGGCCTGTTCAGAACTGGGCTTGAGCGCTCAAGGCCAGAGGCTTGAGCGCTCAAACCTGTTGTAACTGCAGATTTAAAAAATGTTTTTAAGCAACTTTCAGGCCTTTGCGAGTTCAATGCAAGTATAGAGAACTTGCTTAAACTCACTAGCCTTCCTCAGCAGGATCAAAACAGTGAGTTAATCACATTTTTTTACTACCTTTTGGAAGAGGTTTGTGATTTGAGCTTGATTCTGGGCTTTGAGAGGTTGATTGTGGATGTTTTTGGCTTGTATTCTGGACGAATTGAACAATGTGGGTGGTTGATCGATGATCAAAGGTCAAATTTCTGGGTTTTATGGATGGTATTGTAGGTGGTTTTAATGGTAAAAGGATGGTTTTGAAGAGAGAGAGAGAGAGGAGTGGTTTTTCTGGTGGAAACTGAAGATGATGAGTAGTCCACTTCTCTTCCAAACCAGGGGGCAATGGGTAGCTTTTATAGAGTGAGTGGGAGAGAAGAGAGGAGAGAGAGGAAGTGGGTTTGGGTATTTGGGAGTATTTTTTGTGTATTTTTGGAGTTGGTGGAGTGTGTTATACGTATAGGGATCGTATAAGATCAACCACAGACGCTCCCATGCAGGAAATCTCATGATGAGATACTCTGCAAGTTGCTGACTGGACGGGAGTTGAGCGCTCAAACCTGTGGACTTGAGCGCTCAAGGTGCTCCTCAGGCTTGAGCGCTCAAGGCCTCAAGCTTGAGCGCTCAATGTTCTTGGTGGCAGATTGATGGTTTGGCTTGGTTCAACAATGCTTGGGTTGGTTTGGCACATTTTGATTGCTTGGGTAATGTTTGGTTGATTTTGGTCAAACTCAAATCATTTTCACCAGTTCCAGGTAATCGTGATTGATCCGTTTCATCATCGGAGATGCACGAGCATATCTCGAGTTCAAAATTGGGGTGTCTACAGGTATCTTGTACTACTGGCATTTGAGCCCTGTAATTATCCGTTACCTCGAGCACGACCCTGTCATATTCAGCTTCGGCCTTCGCATTGGCCAAGGACAAATCGAGGCGTAGTTGTTGCTCAGTTTCTTCAGCCCTCTTCCTTTGCTCTGCCAGCTCCCCCTTCAGCTTATCTATCTCCTCCCAAGCTTCCTTAAGCGATTGAGCATGCTGGGCACCCTCCCGCTCGGCTTTATCGGCCCTTTTTTGTTCCTTTTTAAGGTCCTTCTCGGCCTCTTTGGCTCAGTCAAAACCGGCGGCAGCCTTCTGCATAATCTGCAAAGAAGGAGACAACTAGCGATTAGAAAGAGAAATATTACAAAGGGAAAGCATGTAAGGAAGCAACAAATAAACTTTATACCTTGGCGCTTGATTGGAAGATTGACTTCATAAGAGTATCATAAGAACTACTCTTTTCTCTCTCCATGTCGAGCGGAAGAAGAGCCGCTCTGGACACGCCGAACGCCACCTCGGTGGAAGAAATCTTGTCAGACATAGAAAGAGGTGTGCCGTCGGGCCGGGCCAAGACTAGGGCCCAAGGCTGCACCAGAGGCGGCGAATCAGAGAGACGCTGGCTTGGGCTCGGGTTCCCAGTCCTTCTCCTCTACAGGGGAGGCTAGGCATCATGGGTGCTCTCTACCGGCCTCTTGTCCCTCTGATACTCGGGGTGATCCTCGGGGTGAGAGGGGGACGACGTTTGAGAGGGAGTGATAACGTGAATGGCTGGTGGAGCACGAGAAGCTCCGCCGAGATTTAGCCCGATGAATCGTCTGAATCTGTGAGACGGGCAGCCTGCTCAGACAAGGATTGAATGACTGTGCAGTGATCAAACGCTCCTTCTTCTGCTTCTTCTTCTTCTGCTATTACCCTTCTAGATGTACTGGGCTCGTCGTCAGTACGGGTAAGGATTGGGATGGCGGTGGGTATCTCCGGGATATGAGCAAACGTAACTTGCTGCTGGAGATCCCTTGGAGCTCGAGACTGCGTTGACCCCCTTGTAGCTCGGCCTCTGCGAGAACGGGTTCTCCTTTGTTCAGCTGGTGGGCGTGTGGCGATCAGTGGAGTAGCTGGTGGCCAGGGATGCCTTGTTCTGGGCTCTCCAACTCTTCTGACATTACCCCAGTACGATGGGGTGTAGCCCAGTAGTAGGTGGGCTGCACGGCCGAGACCAACAGGAGTTGGTGCGAAACCGTCAAAATACAGGGCCCAAGCAATGTCCTCGCGGTGAAGGTTGCCGTGGATCAAACGACCGCCGTGATTAAGGTTGCCCGCTGCAAAACAACATAATGAAAAGAGGGTCAACTGTAATTTCTAGAAAGGCAAAAAATTAAAGGAACAATACAGGTATAAAGTACTAACGTGGTTTGCCTGCGGCCGTGGGGCAGGCGAAGTCGATAGTGTTTCCCTCGGCATCTCTCGGTTCCCAATTGCCGGTGACTACGAGATAGTCATCCGCCTCGCCCTTTGAGGAGTTTGGTAGATCGGTCATGAGCTTCTGCTCGGGGTCCCTGGCCTTAAAGTAGTAATTATTGTCAATCGTGGGGACTACACTGTATAGGTAGTGCAGCTCCCACCAGCCCAATTGCAGGACGAGCAGTCTGTTTAAGGCAATCGTGCCCATGACTACCCTAACGAAATTGGGGCAGAGTTGCATAGGGTTTAGCTTACACCTATAGCAGACCTCGCGAAAGAAGGGGTGTAGGGGAAACCTAAGGCCACCCTCAACTATGAAGATCAAGGGGATGTGAATGCTATTTTCATCCTGACCTTCTTCCTCTAAGTCCTGAGATCTATTTAGCCGGAATTGAACGTCGGCAGGAATCTCATACGTCCTACGAAATTCTATTACTTTCTTAGGGATGCTGAGGAGAGCCCTATGCCTTCCCATTTCCACTGAATTAGGGTTTTTACAGTCAAAACCCAGAGGAAGAAGACGATGGACAAAAAAAATCAAAGAAAGGGAAGAAGTACGATGGGAAAAACAGCGGAATCAAAGAACAAAACACTTACATGATAAGATGGACCTAAAGTGAGATTCTCCGGCGAGGACGGAGGAAGGTTTCCAACGGAAAACGAGAGCAGGTCGTGGACTTTTTCAAGCTTTGAGGCTACGAAAAATGGCGTACGGAATTTCTCTCTCTCTCTCTCTCTTCCTCCTTTGCTTCTGTTAAAAGAAATAACAAAGGATCGGAAGGGTTTTTTGAGACTTAGAGAGTTTTTGGGGGGAGAGAATAATCATTATCCCGCTCAAAACCCCAAAAGTTAGGCCGTGACGCGTCCAGATACGTCAGCAAAAACGTCCTTTGGGGTTATCCAGCCCCCAACGGGTCACTTCGCATTTAATGCGAAGACAACTCTGTCCCCCAAGAGAGGGGGAAGGCATGCAAGAAATGCATCAGGAACCGTTGAAGCTCTGCGCACTGCTGATGAATGACAGCAGTAGCAGAGCTGGGGAGCAATTGGAGTGGGTAAAACCTGATTAACCCTAATAAAGGGCATAACACGTGCCCTTTATTGATCACCACGAGAGGGTGAGTAGCTCGGTACCACGTAGGGAAGCCCTAGCCCTATGCCGAGCTGTACTGATCATGAATAAGGTCAGAATAATTAAGTAAGTTAATACATCAGGATACCCTAGTTCGGCATGAGACATAAAGGGATGCTCCAATATGGTCGAGCTAGGAAGGCTACGTATATGGCTTAAACAGCATTCTGGAATACATGACTCAGCTCGGCGTGATGGGCTGAGCTATGTACGGGTTAGTCCGAGCTACGTGGAAGCATGGCACCGCCACGAACAAGGCGGTGGAACATTCCAGAATATTCTACAACGGCTCCTTATGAGATAAGGAGCAATCACGTGAAACAAGGGATTGATATGGGAAGTCTTAACGTGATTAGGAGTATACCTCATATAGGAAAGAATCCTATATGGAAAGGAAGACCACTGCTAGACGAGATCTAGCAGGACATGGAGACTCATCCCTAATAGGAAAATCCTATTAGGAAAAGGATTCCTAAAGAGAATAGGAAACAGGGGCACGAGATGCCTAATATGAAGAACATCTACACCTATAAATACAAAGCAATAACCATGACAAAAGGGACGCGGTGAAACCCATTTCATACGCATTGTGATTTAAGAGTTTGAGTACGAGATACTAACTTAGGCATCGGAGGGCCTTTGCCGACGAGAGGCAAAGGTGCTCTAACCCTTTTTCTGTCTTGCAGATTTAAGGGTTGAATCAAGGAAGCACGTGTTCCAGGGCTACGTGGATTTTATCCCCGTACAAAATGCTAAAGCAAACATTCATCCCAAGTCATGATCAAACACAAATCCATGCCAACGATACCATCAATTAGTTCATTCATGTGCACCAGCGTGGTGGCTAAAACAATTCTTATCGTGACATGATTAAACTTAGCTACCCCCTGAACAACGGGGAGGCTAAATCTGATGGGGCTATCCCTTGAGCAACAAGATGGCCTAATGATAAATGGATTGTCCCTTGAGCAACAAGACAATCGAGGAAATGTGATTGCCTACTGAACAACGAGGTAATCGATACGCTATCGATCCAATCATAATAATATGATGGCCGTTCTTAGCGACACAATGATTCGTCATTAACAAATTCTTAGAACAACTGATTAAATGCACTAATTGGGTGATTAAGACGACTAACAACTTGATATGATTGATGCACCAACTAGGAGACTAAAATGATCGTGGTGCACCAGCTAGGCTATTACACAATGATTATCCCAAATGACTTGATTGAAAAGGTGACCATGTCTAGTCTTGAAATCGAATTTTGGTTTTGAAAGTGAACATTTCTGGTCTTGAAATTGATTTTGAAGTGACCATTTATGATCTTGAAATTTAATTTGAAGTGACCATTTCTAGTCTTGAAATTGATTTTGAAGATGACCATTTCTGGTCTTGAAATCGATTTTGATTGAAATTGAAGTGACAATTTCTGGTCTTGAAATTGAATTTGAAATTGATTGAGGATGTGTGAAAAGATGTTGTCCCGCGGGACGGTTGATTGAAAGCTGTCCCGCAGGACGATTGATTGAAAACTGTCCCGCAGGACGATTGATTTTAAAGTTGTCCCGCAGGATGATTGATTGAAAACTGTCCCGCAGGACGATTGCGTGTGACTCATGCATTGACACTCGACGACAATAATGACAACATTCCTTCTTTAAAAAGTAGGAAGCTCGATGGGGTGGCTCTTTTGCTTTACTATCTTTCCTTTTGGTCAGGGCTTGAGTTTGAGCTTGGTTGGGCTTGTATTTTGGGTTTTGGCTTTTGGGCTCGCCCTTCTCAAGGCTCGAATTTTGAGCAGGTTTTTTTGTTGAGGCTTCGGGCTTTGGGTTGGCTTTTCTCGGGGATTTGTCATGGAGCTCTGGGTTGACTTTTGGATTGAGACTTTGTGCTTTAGATTTGATTTTCGTAGGGGATTTGGGCGCATGCTTCCTCCGGTGGATAGCAATGGGCTGGCGTGCCCTAATGTTGGGCTGATGACGAACCTCAGTTCTAATTCCCTTTATTGGCTTTGTGTGGACGGCCCACTGGAATTCGGTGCGATTCGCGTTCGAAAAGATTGTGATTGTTTGAGTCGCCACCCGGATTTAAGGTCCGAACCCGAGAAACCGATAACAATATGACTCGTTGCCCATTGAAAAAGATTTTACTAGTCCTTGTGAAACCAAAGATTTCTCGGATTCGGGGGTTTGGTTACGAGAGGGGAAGGGTTTTACGGCACCCCTCTCGCCCAGTCCATGAACCGGTCTCTACTCAATGTTTTGTGGGATTTTAGAAATATTTGAAATTCAGTTTGTTCACAAAAATAGGGAATCGGGAATGGGAATCACATAAGCAGTAAAAATGTAAAACATGAATCTAAAGTGGATGCTTGTGCTTGATGACTTACATGAATGATGACGATGATAACAAATGAAATTACCACAATTATCCACAGGAAATGAGAGATTACAGAGACTGTACAGCAATTTCAGAAATTATTAACATGAGACATAACTAATACTGTTTCACAAACTGGATCTCAGAATAGGGATTGAGCGCTCAAAGACAAGGGCTTGAGCGCTCAACCTCTTCAAACCTGTTTGAGCGCTCAAACCAGTTCCTGGCTTCTGTGAAATTACACCTTTTTGTAGCTTCTTTATGAGATCAAACATTTATCAAACACTTTCCTATGAGAAACAAATAAGAACATACAGACTGATCTCTTAAAGAATGATGAAAAGAGTATAATCACCACAAATTAACAAAGAAATGTTTGAAAATAGAGAAGTGAGAGAGAGGTCCAGATTCTGAACACAGTAATAACAACTCACACACACTTTCTAGTTAATTTACTGCGACACTCTTCCAGAATAAAACATAAACATCAAATTGCTCAATAACAGCTTGAGCGCTCAGGTTCATGACCTTGAGCGCTCAAGCCATAATCTGGCTTTCTGATTTTTGACCTTTAAGCAAGCTTTTGATACCTCTTCAAGATCATAAATATACAGATTAAAGATGTTTGAAGTTGAACAGTCACCGTTTTACTCTTAACTATGAGATTTTCAAAGGTTTTGATGTTGGATCATCATAAAATGGTTAACTTATACTCATGCATATGATTTTGAAGTAGAAATAAGCTGTTTTGAGAATGATGTGAACATATAACCATTTAATGATGATTAAAACCAAGAGAAAGCACAAAAATCAGCAAAACAGTGACTGACCCAGAGCTGGGTTTGAGCGCTCAAGGTCAGAGGCTTGAGCGCTCAACCCCTGCTAAAACTGCAGATTTGAAAAATGTTTTTTGGAGAGGGTAAAATCCAATTACATAGGAAAATACTTAAGTACGTACGAACCACGTGCTTAGCCTGGACACCACGTGAGGATGGCTCAGTTCGGGGGACCACATGGTGGTGCCCCAGGTTATGGCCAAGTAGGATAGGCCAAGTGTGCAGACAGGATAGCACCATGAGATGGTGGCAGCACCATGAGATGGTGCACGAGGTCATTGCCGAGCAAGGTATCTGGTCGGCAACATCATATACGGATATGCAAGTATATTGTCGAGCTAACCGCCTACGAGATAAGGTGGTGGGTCGTTCTAGAAGGATCTAGAATAGCCTCTTACGTGATAAGGGGTAAATCCTAATGTAAAGAGGATTCCGATAATGACAAGGATTCCTAACGTGGAAAGAAATCCTTGTAGAATAAAGATTGTGTTTCTATATGGAACAAGTCCCGTATAGGAAAGGACTCCTAATGTGAATAGGATCTCTAGACAACAAGCACCCTGCATCTATAAATAAGAAGCAATACCCATGAAGAAAGGTACGCTGTAATTCGTGTTTACATGCTTTATGTGTTTTATGGTTTCCTCCTAGTACGTGAAACTGACTTAAGCATCGGAGGGCCTTTGCCGACGAGAGGCAAAGGTGCTCTAACTGTTTGTTGTCTTGCAGTGCTAGGGTTCCGGCGAAGAGTGCATATTGTTGATCTCATAGAGGCGAGGAAATAGCATACCCAGATTTTTTCCCTCTACAATTGGCGCCGTCTGTGGGAAACGGTACGAGAAGCTTTTTCCTAGAAAAAATCACTCAACAATGGTGGCCTCAGAACATGTTCTACGCATTCCACGATGTAAGGAGGTGGAGGACGATGTAGAAAACACCCCTGCGCACACTACGAGAAAGAGTGCAAAAGTAGATAAAACTCCTGCAGTTTCGGAAGCACCACGAAAGAAACCCACTGCCAAGAAATTCGACATAAGGCGTATCCCTGAGATTCCAAAATTTTGGAAAATACGCCTGATATTTCATGACTCCCCACAGTCAAAGCAAAAACCCACCACGTGAAGGTGACAATAGAGAGAAAAAAGGCCGTCTGTATTTAATGCTACGAAGAAAGCAACGCAGGATACATATTAGCGAATCATGTGATAAGTAAGGAGAAAACCCTAGAAACATGAAGGAAAGATTGTAGAGCAGTCTGAATCTGCTAAGCAATCCCGGAGAGCAGTACGAATCTGCTAGGGGATCACAGGAGAGCAGTCCGAATCAGCTAGGCAATCCCGGAGAGCAGAACGAATTTGCTAGGGGATCACGGGAGAGCAGTCCGAATCAGCTCGGCCATAATGGGAGAGCAGTCAAAATCAGCTAGGCAATCCCGGAGAGCAGAACGAATCTGCTAGGGGATCACGGGAGAGCAGTCCGAATCAGCTCGGCCATCATGGGAGAGCAGTCAGAATCTGCTAGGCAATCCCGGAGAGCAGTACGAATCTGCTAGGGGATCACGAGAGAGCAGTCCGAATCAGCTCGGCAATCATGGGAGAGCAGTCGAAATCAGCTAGGCAATCCCGGAGAGCAGAACGAATCTGCTAGGGGATCACGGGAGAGCAGTCCAAATCAGCTCCGCCATCCTGGGAGAGCAGTCAAAATCAGCTAGGCAATCCCGGAGAGCAGAACGAATCTTCTAGGGGATCACGGGAGAGCAGTCCGAATCAGCTCGGCCATCATGGGAGAGCAGTCAAAATCTGCTAGGCAATCCCAGAGAGCAGTATGAATCTGTTAGGGGATCGCGGCTGCTCGGCAGTCATGGGAGAGCAGCAGGAATCAACTAGGGAATCGCGGAAGAGCCGACTAAACTAGGTTTCCCTCATGAGATAGGAGGGTGCATCAAGATCAAATGATGGGAGAGTTCAAGATTATGAAAAAAGTTTTGAGCAGAAGAAACATAGCTTTACATATCTTGCTTTGCGAACGAGTAATCGCGGACAAGAGATCAAAATATTTGAAAGGATGTCGTCCAGCAATGGAACACACCTGTTATGGCGAGCCCACGGGAGGACCAATTAAAATTTAGCGAAGCAACTATCTTTTACATGTCAAATAGCAATCAGAAGTTGCATATAGAAAGGGGGTCAAGGTTCTTGAGAAGAGGACCACGCGCTACAGCACCCACATCGCGACAAAAACCACAAGTTCAGCTTCAAGACCGGAGGCCACAGCTGGAACGGATAAAATAAAATAAAAAGGTCAGAACTGTCTCAAATATATCTTCTGTTTTAGTTTATTTTGCTTGTTGCTTCTAGAGATGGATCAAAGTCCACAACTAAAAGTGTTTGGGACTACGAAAAAAGTCTCAGAGACAAAGAAAGAGACTTTGAAGAAAGTCGCTCAGCTCATGAAAAAATAGTGAAGCGCTGAAACTATGGCTCGACACCAAAAAGTCGGAAAATAGAGAAACTACTGGTAAAACTTGCAGCTTACCAGGAGTAGTTAAAAGGTACAACAGGGAGATGCATCGATGGGTGTTCGGCTACTTTGATAAAACTAGTAATTGCTTAGTAGAATAAAATTCTGAGTTGACTTGAATGAAATTATATCTAGTATCTGTTTGCTAAATATGGGCCAAAAGCTCCTTGTCTCCATATAGGGGAGCAGATATTGTTAACGAAAGTAAGAGTAAACTTGAAAATCTGGCTAAGTATGAATAAACTTAGGCCACAATAATGAACAATAATTGGAATCCTATTAAAGTATGAAAAAACTTATGTGCTAAGTCTGAATACGTTTAGGCCAATAGCAATGAATAATGCTAGAAGGCTAGACAAGCGCAAACAAACTTGAGCTATTTGCTCGAGTATGAGAAAACTTGGGCGTTTTGCGAAAGTACGAATAAACTTATGTTGTAGCAATGAGTAGTGCTGAGAAATTACGCATATTTTATTTTTTAGTAAGAGCTATGAATACTGTCCTCTGATTTCCTTTATGGGCCATGTGAAAGGTTCCAAGTTTTTAGTGATAAGAACTTGTGAGGTATGTCTTAGCATGAACTACGTGTAAAGTTTCATGTTTTGTGCTAGTAAGAGATATGAATAAAGTTTTGCATTTTATATGATTTTGCATTTTAGTTTTTGATTTGATTAAAGGAAATCACGAGAAAAATTTCTGTTGCATGCTTGAAACACTTGATTGATTTGAATATGGAACCAAAAACGAGGAATTTTAATTCCATATTGGGGAGCAGTAAATGTATATACCCCATGCTTGAAATTTTTTAGGACAAGTACGAATACTTGGGCCTGAGCTACGAATTGCTCAAACTCGATAAATTCTAAGTATGATTAAACTTGGAAAATGGCTAAGTACGAATATACTTAGGCTTGTAAATTTGAGTATGAGTATACTTGTGACTAAGTTCGAAGAAGTTCCGAAGTATTTAAGGAGAAGTAAATTCGGATTTACATAGATGAGTACGAATAGACTCATCCAAATAAAAGCTAAGGCTTTTTGAAGTTTGGTTGAACGAAATTAGTCAAGTGTGAGCAAACTCAAGAAAATCCCACAAATGGGAAGCTTCTCCCGAACACGAAAGGCCATGCAAAATTACAGAGATAGCTTGGATTGAAGCCTATTGCCTAAAAGAAATTGGATGGAAATCAGTGCCAATGCCATGGAATATACAGATAAGTATAGAATTACTTTTTGCAGTTTATATTTTGATTATTAGATACGAGTTGCTATAGTGGAATTATGAAAGGAGTTCCATAGAAGATATTGCTTATTGTTCTCATTCAGCTACGAATTGCTTTGTGATGGAGTTATGAATAAAATTCCATCTTGTTCACAAAAAGATATTTTTTACTCTATCATTTTTTAAGCCTGGTCTAATTACGAGTGAGCCAAGTATGAAGAAAACTTTGGCTTAAACAACGAGTACTGCTTGAAGGAAGCCAAGTACGAAGAAACTTTGGCTTAAGCAACGAATATCGCTTGAAAATTGCCAAGCACGAAAATACTTGGGCAATAAGCAGCGAAAATTGCCTGATATTTGCTAAGTCTGAAAAAACTTAGGCAATAAGCAACGAATATTGCTTGAACATTCCCAAGTACAAAGAAACTTGGAGGCAGGCAACGAATATTGCTTGAACTTTCCCAAGTACGAAGAAACTTGGAGGCAGGCAACGAATATTGCTTGAACTTTCCCAAGTACGAAGAAACTTGGAGGCAAGCAACGAATATTGATCGAACATTGCCAAGTACGAAGAAACTTGGAACAGTAAGTAACGAACATTGCTTGAACATTGTCAAACTTGCAACGAAAATTGCAAAAACGTTGCTAAGTAAAAAGCAGTGGCTTAAGCAACGAATATTGCTTGAAACACCATTGGAAAAGGTAGGACATATGCCATAATTCACCACCACGTGAGGGTAATTAGCTCGGCACCATTGTATAGGGGCTTCCTAACCCTATGCCGAGCTGAGACGACCATGAGTAGGGTCAAAGGTAATAAATCAAGTACCATTTGATGATATACTAGCTCGGCAATATGACCAAAGGGATGATCAAGCTAGTTAAGCTATTAATACAGTTAGGGTAGCACTCTGGAATACATGGTTCAACCCGTTGCAGCTCGGCACGAGTGGGATGAGGTTTGTACGAGTCATACCGAGCTACGTGGAAGCGCGGCACCGCCTTAAGAGTATAGGGCGGTGAGACATTCCAGAAGATTCTAAATCAGGTTCCTTATGTGATAAGGAGCAATCCCGAGAATTAAGGGATTGACATGGGTATTCCTAATGCGAATGGGAACAAGGACTGCGAGATGCCTTAATCAATAAAGCGTCAAACCCATATAGAGAGCGAGGTTTCTAGCAAGGAAACACATGATCAAGATCATACGTAGATTTTATCCCCGTACATGTATAAAGGGAGAACACGAAAAGATCTTTGAAATGGGGTGAGAATGTCTTTAGAACCCTATAAAGAAGGGATGGCGTATGTGAAACGTCACCATAAAGGCCGTTCCAACTCTATTAAGGAAGGCAAACATCGGCATTAAATGCAAGAATCATGTCTCCTCACGTGAGAAGAGAATATTCGAGAAATTGCGCCAAACCCTACGTGTGGGTATAAGTGCAAGTGTACTGTGCGGGCTTGGTAATGTGAATACCAAGGGAAAATTCATACAAGGAGCAGGCCTAGTCGAGTGAGAAGCTTTGATGAATATCACGAATACCGAAATGCATGAATTATAAAATCTGATTACCCTACTATTAGGCATAGCACGTGCCTATGGCGGTCACCACGAAAGGGTGAGTAGCTTGGCACCACATAGGGAGTCCGTGGGCCCTGTGCCGAGCTGATCCCGGACCATGAATAAGGTCAGGATAATTAAGTAAGTTAATATATCAGGATGCACTAGCTCGGCATAAGACATAAAGGGATACCCCTGATGTGGCCGAGCTAGGTGGGCTACGTGTATAGCTTAAATAGCATTCTGGAATACGTAAATCAGCTCGGCGAGATGAGTTGAGTTACGTACGGGTTATTCCGAGCTATGTGGAAGCACGGCACCGCCACGAGTAAGGCAGTGAGACATTTCAGAATGATCTAAAGGCAGTTCCTTATGAGATAAGGAGCGATCCCGTAGCTTAAGGGATCAGTATGGGAAGTCCTAATGAGATTAGGAGTATGCCCCATGTAGGGAAGAATCCTATATGGAAAGAAAGACCTCTACTAGACGGGATCTAGTAGGATATGGAAGCTCGTCCCTAATAGGAAAGTCCAATTAGGGAAAGGATTCCTAAAGAGAATAGGAAACAGGGGCACGAGATGCCTAATGTAAAGAACATCTACACCTATAAATACAAGGCAATAACCATGACAAAAGATCTGGGGTCGATTCAAGGAAGCACGTGTCCAGGGTTACGTGGATTTATCCCCGTACAGAAAGGTAGTGGTAAGCTTTAACCATCATTGATGAATAACAATGACGGTCAAAGCTGGGGAGCAATTGGAGAGGGTAAAATCCAATTACATAGGAAAATACTTAAGTACGTACGAACCACGTGCTTAGCCTGGACACCACGTGAGGGTGGTTCAGTTCGGGGGACCACATGGTGGTGCCCCAGGTTATGGCCAAGCAGGATAGGCCAAGTGTGCAGACAGGATAGCACCATGAGATGGTGGCAGCACCATGAGATGGTGCACGAGGTCATTGCCGAGCAAGGTATCTGGTCGGCAACATCATATACGGATAGGCAAGTATATTGTCGAGCTAACCGCCTACGAGATAAGGTGGTGGGTCGTTCTAGAAGGATCTAGAATAGCCTCTTACGTGATAAGGGGTAAATCCTAATGTAAAGAGGATTCCGATAATGACAAGGATTCCTAACGTGGAAAGAAATCCTTGTAGAATAAAGATTGTGTTTCTATATGGAACAAGTCCCGTATAGGAAAGGACTCCTAATGTGAATAGGATCTCTAGACAACAAGCACCCTGCATCTATAAATAAGAAGCAATACCCATGAAGAAAGGTACGCTGTAATTCGTGTTTACATGCTTTATGTGTTTTATGGTTTCCTCCTAGTACGTGAAACTGACTTAAGCATCGGAGGGCCTTTGCCAACGAGAGGCAAAGGTGCTCTAACTGTTTGTTGTCTTGCAGTGCTAGGGTTCCGGCGAAGAGTGCATATTGTTGATCTCATAGAGGCGAGGAAATAGCATACCCAGATTTTTTCCCTCTACATTTTTAAACAACTTTTAGACCTTTGTGAGTTCAATACAAGTATAAAGAACCTGTTTGAACTCACTGGTCTTCCTCAGATGGGCCAAAACAGTGAATACATCACATGTTTCACTACCTTTTGGAAAATGCTTGTAATTTGAACTTGATTCTGGGCTTAGGGATGACGATTGTGGATGTTTTTGGCTTATACTCTGGACGAATTGAACAATGTAGGTGATTGGTTGATGATCAAGGACTCAATTTTGGACTTGAAAGGTGGTTTTTGCCACTGGTTTTGGTGATGAATGTATGGTTTTGTAGAGAGAGAGAGAGAACAATGAATTCTGGGTGGATTGAGAGCTAGTGTATGAGAGTGGTTCGTCCTCCTCAAACCAGGGGTGCTAGGTGGTTTTATAGAGTGAGTGGGAGGGAAGAGAGGAGAGAGAGAGAGTGGGTTTGTATTTGGAAGTGGGTTGGGAGTATTTTTTTGTGTATTTTTGGAGTTAGTGGAGTGTATTATACATATAGAGATCGTATAAGATCATCTCAGACGCTCCCATGCAGAAAATCTCATGATGAGATACTCTGCAAGTTGTTGACTGGATCAGAGTTGAGCGCTCAAAGCCGTGGGCTTGAGCGCTCAAGGTGTTTCTCAGGGGTTTGAGCGCTCAAGGCCTCAAGCTTGAGCGCTCAAGGTTCTTGGTGGCAGATTGATGGTTTGGCTTGGTTCAACAATGCTTGGGTTGGTTTGGGCTATTTTGGTTGTTTGGGTGGTGTTTGGTTAATTTTGATCAAATTCAAGTCATTCTCACAAGTTTCAGGTAATCATGATTGGTCCGTTTCATCATCGGGGATGCTCGAGCGCATTTCGGGTTCAAAATTGGGGTGTCTACAGTTGCCCCTCTTGGATGAGACTCGATGCCATTGATTTGGTATGAGTGACGTCCAAGATATAGACAACCCAACTCGTTCCCCGTAATACGTCTCAAGCTGCAAAGGAAAACATTAAAGATCAAACGGTCGCGCTCTGCGAACTGCCTACGTACCCCATTGTAGGGATCAGACCAGCGTAGTTCTGAGGGGTGATTGAAAATACTTTAACCAATAAACAAACATCAACAGGTCCAAGACCTTCGAATGATTTAAACAAACACTAGGTTTTCAACATGATTTAAACGGGCGCAAAGCCCTCAAAGAAAATGATTTTAAACGGGCATAAAGTCCTCAAAAATGATTTAAACGAGCACGTGGCTCTCAGACCGCAGTCAAAACACTTCGCGTACACGCTAACGCGAAACATGATTGGTGAACTATGATTTAAACGAGCACGTGGCTCTCAGACCGCAGTCAAAACACTTCGCGCATACGCTAACGCGAAACATGATTGGTGAACTATGATTTAAACGAGCACGTGGCTCTCAGACCGCAGTCAAAACACTTCGCGCATACGCTAACGCGAAACATGATTGGTGAACTATGATTTAAACGAGCACGTGGCTCTCAGACCGCAGTCAAAACACTTCGCGCATACGCTAACGCGAAATGTGATTGGTGAACTATGATTTAAACGAGCACGTGGCTCTCAGACCGCAGTCAAAACACTTCGCGCATACGCTAACGCGAAACATGATTGGTGAACTATGATTTAAACGAGCACGTGGCTCTCAGACCGTAGTCAAAACACTTCGCGCATACGCTAACGCGAAACATGATTAGTGAACTATGATTTAAGCGAGCACGTGGCTCTCAGACCGCAGTCAAAACACTTCGCGCATACGCTAACGCGAAACATACATGCACAACACGTCTCGGTTGATTAACATGGTCTAGCACGACCAAAAACTGAGATTTAGATCTTCAGATCTACGAACATACAATTGATTGGGGCTAATGAGTCCAGAGTAAACCAACAAATCACAAAGGATGCCTAAAAATGCCCCTGAAAAGCTTGCAAAAGAAGTCAAAAGCCATGCCAGGATTGGCTTTGAGCGCTCAGGGCAACCCCTTTGAGCGCTCAACTCGACTTGAGCGCTCAACCCTCGAGCTTTGAGCGCTCAATCCTCATCATGACACCTCAGCGCTCAAAAGGGCCAACTTGAGCGCTTGAACCCCTGAACGGGGACGACGGTTCAGAAACCCAACGTTCGGTTTTAATCCCATTCAACGTCCGATTAACCTCCACAACGTTTCAAAAACTTCCGAGAGCAAATCCTTACACCCCTCAAGCGATTCCGATCCAAACTCTAACAATTCTCACTCGAATTTCTTGCAAAATCGAAAACCCCCAATTCCTAGGGTTTTCCCGTACGATTTCGGTCTGATTTTGGTTCGATTCTAGTTCAATTAGAGGTTGATTCACGGTCTATGTCGGTTTTCATGGAGAATCCCGACGAGTCACGGCCCCCCGTGGGTTTGCCGACAACGGCAGAGGGCAGCGGCGGTGGTGAGGTTGTGCCACCACTAAGCTCGAGCGCTCAAGGTGATCTGGTGGTTGAGGGGCCGCCAGGGAGGCACACGGCGGTTGAGAGTGGCAGTGGCGTGGAGGAGAAGGAGAAAGAAGTAGTGGGTGCCGATGGTGATAGGACAGAGGTGGTTAGGGGTGATGAAGGTGGCGATCCGGCAGTCCCTGGCTGCAGTGGGGATCCAGCCACCGAGACGGTGGTGGCCGGCGGTGATGTTGGTGGTGATGGTGTGAGAGAGGGTAGGGGTGGTGGTTTAGGCAGTGGTGATGACGCATCAGTGCCGGAGAGGGTAGAGGAGAGAGATGAGGAGATGGTGGAGGTTCATGACGTGGATAGTGATGATAGCGAGGAGACCGTTGAGGAGAGGGGGACCGGTGGTGGTAGTGGCGGTGATAGGGCGGAGGGTACGAGTGGGGTAGTCAGGACTAGGGCGCCCCGTTGGAGGGTAGAGCCTAGACCCAGTCAGCAGCCTAGTGGGGGAGATAGGGGAAAGGCGGTGGTGACAAGTGGTGAGTCAGCGACTCAGGGACCGAGTGGAGAGCCGTCGGCTCAGGGTCCGGTTGGGATCTCCCGGGAGGATTACCTTGAGCACGCGCCACCGGAGGTGGTGATGGCAGCCGCAGCAGATGCCCCGGGGATCCTGGATGCGGCGAGGGAGGCTGTAGCTGAGAGTAGGGAGAGGGAGGCGGCGATGTTACGGGAGGCCGCCGACGAGGATGAGGCGGCGAGGGCCTTTTGTGAGGAGTTTGAGACAGAGGAGGCGGCGGAGGAGGCGAGGATACGGGCTGAGGAGGAGGAGAGGGCAGCTGGATGGAGGGTGACAGTGGTCCAGGCTGCCAGACAGTGGCTGAAGAGGGAGAGGCCGGCTTTTGACGCAACGACCTATGCCCCACCAGTGCACCTCTTTGTGCCCTCCGGTTCAGAGGATTACACTCCCAGCCAGGAGTTGTACTACGGAGAGGAGGTGTTACTGGACCCCGAGGTCCACCTTTCGACCGACTGCCTGACGGTACGCTTGCTTTACTTTCTTGTTTATTGTTTTCGCGCACTTTCAGTAGTTAACAAACCTGATTTACATTGAATGATTGAATTACTGCTTGATTGATGACTGGATTTGAATGAAAGATTGGACTAACGCATGATTGTTTGTCCGTTTGTTGATTGTGTGCAGAGAAACTTGCGCTTGAAGGCTCATGGAGGCATGGGCTCCAGTTGGGAGATCTACCAGCAGCTGCATGCCTCCGTGAGGGCTCTGGTAGATTTGGCAGGGTTCGGGAGGTTCATCCCGACTCTCACGAGCACACAGCACGACCATGCCGTGGTGACAGCACTGGCCGAGAGGTGGAGGGACTCTACGAGTTCTTTTCACCTTACTTTCGGAGAGGCGACGATGACGCCACTTGACTTCTCGGCGATCACGGGATTGCAGGTAGGAGGAGACCCGATCCCGTTCGACTCGGGGATTGGCAGGGATGAGGCTGCGCTGAGGTGGTTTTTGGGTTTCGTGCCCAACAAGGAGGGAGAAACGGCCACATATGGCCAATTCAAGACGAGGGGATTGGGCGAGCCGACTGACGAGGAGGATGCAGCACGGAAGGCAAGGTGCTACTTGTTATACCTGTTTGGGGCATCACTGTACCCAAACAGGCGTAACAGGGTGCATCTCTCCTATCTTGGAGGGTTGAGGGACTTCGCCAGGGCGGCGAGGTATGACTGGGGTGGAGCAGCGCTTGGAAGCTACTATGCGTTCATGAATGCCGTCTCGAGGCGGAAAGGGACCGGCATTTCAGGACTGTGGAGCGTCTGGGAGGTAAAACTCAAAACTTTTAGTTTCAAATTTAATTGCATGCATTTCGATACTTGCACTTGATTACCAAAATTCGCACTGATTGACTGACTTGTTGTTTTGATTGCAGCTCTGGGCTTACGAGGTGTTGGGGTTGCATCCCCCAGAGACGCGGCACCAGGATCCGAATATCATACCCCGGGCACTGTGTTGGGGGGAAGGCTTCCGCTACGGTGGTACAGCGCGTGGGAGCCTCCACGTTCTCCGTGCTTCGCTTGATAGGCTTCCTGCTTCTCTGGTAAGTATCGAACTCTTGCACATATTCAATTTGCTTTCAATTTGCTCACGTATTCAATTACTGATGCTCTCAACAACTCTTGCAGGTTCGCTGGGAAGTATGGGATGCCGTCGATGAGCCTTACTTGGCTCGGAGCAGGGAGCTCACGAGAGGGAGGGTCCTACTTGAGTGCCAGTATGGCTGGTTCTGGTACCTTGGCGATAGGGTGCCGCGCCATTCAATACGGGCTGATAGGCCACAGGGGCCAGGACGCCTTCCTCCTCGGGTGCTGATAACATCCCGGTACACGCTGGCGGAGATTGAGCGCTACACGACGCCCGACCTGGACCTGCGCCAGTACTTGCGCCCCGCCTTGAGCTATATTGACTACCGGAGTAGGTACCTGGCTGGTCCCCTGAGAGCGGAGGAGTGGAGGGAGAAGATGGAGAGGGAGAAGGCCGCGAAGGCGCATGCCTCAGCTGGAGGGGTAGCAGGAGGTGAGGGTGAGGACACTGGTACCTCGACCCAGGAGACAGTGGTGGCTAGGTGGTGGGTGCGCGTCACTTCCGCCGGTGGAGAGGCAGGGGATATAGACATCCCAAGGCCACCGGCAAACTTTCCGCGGCTTTCGGCACCGGTAAAAACCATTCCTCTTTCAAATTTGCATGCTATGACTACAAATGTACTGATGATTCGAATCTTTTGACTCACTTGCAGGTTTCACAGGAGGCGGCACAGACATTGCATGAGCAGAACCGAGGACTACGCGTCCTGATTCGCCGCCTCATAGCCGGAGAGGAAGTCACTATCCGCCGGGAGGGTGAGCCAGCACCTCCTGCTGCTCCTGGCCCTTCTCGACCGAGAGTCGCACCGGTATGTAATTCACATTTCATGCACTTTCAATTCCTTGATTATACCGTGTACTAATTCCTTTTCTTGTTTGCTTGATGATGTAGCCGCCCGTGATTAGGAAGAGGCCCCATGCTGGAGTTGGCGGCCCTGGAGACATGACCGTGCGGCTCGGGTGTTCGAAGCCAGCGGCGGAGAGACTTGAGGAGGAGAGACTGCGGAGATCGTCCCGCCGGAGGGTAGAGGTAGTACCTGAGGGGATAGTAGAGACTACGAGCTCGAGCGACGACAGTGTTGATGATGCTAACTACCCCTCTTCCCGACAGGAGCGACAGGAGCAGCGTCAGGAGCAGCGACAGGGAGACGAGACTGAGAGCTCGGACGAGACGATGGATGAGGCGGAGTACTACATAGTAGACATAGAGTAGTTTAAAGTCTTGTTTTGCTTTTTATCTTTTCTTTTGATTGGGCCTGCGTGCCCCCAGTAGATAGATGGATTGGGCCTGCGTGCCCCAGTTGCAGATTTCCTCATTGGGCGTTGCATGCCCTGGTAGTTAGTGATGATGCTCAGATTTGATGTTTTGATTTTCGTGGATTTGGATCGGTTTATACACATGATTTGCACTTTCATTGTTTGTTGTATTACTTTCTGTTTTTGATGTACAAATGAACAAACCTGTTGTAGAATGTACACAACTCATCCACCAAACTTTTGAATTCAAACATCCGAGTATAAAGCTTAAAATTTAACCTTTAAGAAAAGCTAACATGTTCGAGAATTTGGACAAAACATGATTATTTAAGTTTATGTACAACCGGAAGATGTATTTACATGCCGCACAACTTGACATACTTCTCGGATATGAACAATTCAATAACAAACTATACAAAGTGACCTTAGAACGGAATTTGATGTTCATAAGGCAAATTTGAAAATAAAATGCTTCGTGAGCCTCTTTAGATGTGATGAACTGCCATATTACCACCTTGACCAAGTCATAAATGACATAAATGCCCCTTTAACCGTCACAATTCGGTGAGAGGTCCCACGGAACCATTTTTGATATGGTGACGGCCGTCGCTTTATAGCCTGAGTTGGCCGTCGAGACCCCAAACTCCTATATCCTTGAAGAATTGCCCCGGGAACCATTCCGCCAAGTCATAAATACCCTCTGACACATGTCTTGATGATTGGATATGGCTCGTGAAGCTTGGAAATGAATTTGAACATCCAATGGCCGCTTTTAAGTTTTGAACTTCCATATTCACGTATCCCGTATCCATACACGTATCGGCTTGATAGCTCGGGCGATGGGACGCTCCGTGAAGTCACAAATACCCGTTGGGACTTGGTTTGGGTGTTGGTAGAGGGTTAGGATGCTTAGAATAGGTTTCGAACATCAAACGGGCCAAAATGCAGTTGCTGCTGCTGCTGGTGTTTCTGCAGGCCTTGAGCGCTCAATGTAGTTTGAGCGCTCAAGCTCACCACCTTGAGCGCTCAAGGTGGTTCAGGGTGGGTTGAGCGCTCAACTCTATGGCCTTGAGCGCTCAATGTCTGTGCTGGGCAGGTCTGTGGTGTTGCTTCCCAATGCATTTTTGGACCATTTTGCATGGTTTCCTCTGCCCCAAACGTCTTGTTGCTCTGTTATAACATTTCCCAAGCTTTGAACATCACCTTTCGAAGATCTTTTCACCTTTTTCCCACAAATGTTATGCATTTCCAACGCACTTTTCAAATCTTCCAACAAAATATTTTGGAAATATGCATTTGACCATCTTGAAAATGCAATCTTTGATTTCCAATGTTGCATGGCAAATTTGTAAGGTTCCTCTCAAGCCCCCTTATAAATACCATGCATAATCAAGCATTTCCCACACACCTTTTCCGTATCCACTTTCATTTCATACTTCACACATCTCCTTCCATATGGCTGCCCTTGACCCTTCGGTTATCAACACTTGGGTTGCTAGCCTTGAAAACATCGATTGGTTCAATTTCCGAGGTCTCGGGCTTAATGCACTTCATCACCTCCATACTTTTCCTATCCGTCAAAACATCTTACGTGCCGCCGTTCGTTGTTGGGATTCAGAGCTCCATGTGTTCCATTTTGGGATGCAAGAACTTTGCCCGACTGTTGAGGAATTTCAAGCTTACCTCGGCGGCTGTGCTTTCGCCGATCCCGTCATACCGCCCATTCGTCAAAACTATGCCGACATTCTTAGCAGGAAGCTTGGTCTTGGGAACGGTGCTGCGCGCTTTTTGATTCGCGATGAGACCCTCAACGTCCTTCGTCTCTTTGCGGATTATGGCCCTACGGGTGATCTTTCAGACTTCACCATCCAAAATCGGCGCATGTTTGCCCTTTGCATGTGTCTCTTGGCATTGTACTTGTTGGTCCCATATGATGGCCATCCTAGTTCCGCCATTGTCGGTGTTGCTGCTCAGATCGAACAGCGGAGGGATGTGGTTCCATTGGTCTTGGCAGAGACAATCATAGGATTGGATGCGATTAAGGCTGGGAGAACGGACACGTTTGCTGGGAGTCCGCTTTTGCTTCAGGTTTGGTTTGTTTGGTTTGGATGCTTTGGTTTTGTGGTTTTGGGAATTTTGGTTGTTGGTTTGGTTTTGACTTTGGTTTTGGTTTTGTGGTTTTGGGAATTTTGGTTGTTGGTTTGGTTTTGACTTTGGTTTGGATATTTGGTTTTGTGGTTTTGGGGATTTTGGTTGTTGGTTTGGTTTTGACTTTGATTTGGTTATTTTGGATTGCAGATGTGGCTATGTGACAAGGTTGGGCTTTTGAGGGAGCCGGCAAGTGATTGGGTTTACGAGCCTCGGACTTGGGTGAATAGGTCATTTGTGCATGATGAGCCTGATGAAGATGAATGGACCAATTTCTTCAGGTCATTGGAGGAGGATCACATTGCTTGGAGATGCCATTGGTTGCCTTTCCCGGACATGACGGCCAATCACATGGGAGACACATGGGTGATTTTGGCGGGACTACAGGGGTATGCATACTATTTTCCGCAGCGCATTCTTCGCCAATATTGCATTCGCCAAGAAGTGGAGTACTCAATTCCCGCCACCTTCAGCCTTCCCACATTCAAACATTCTGTTCTTGAGCGTTATCGTACTTCTTGGAGGGACAGGGTCGTTTGGGCTCCTGATCCCTACCCGACCATTCATTTGAATGGACATTACAGAGATTGGATGAGGGAGCAAATGGGGATACGACGCCGAAGAAATTAGCACAACTTGACTTCCGACTCGCTAAGCTGTTTCCCAAAATAAATGGTGCATTTTTTTTTTTAGGCTGTGATGCTCAGTTTATGTAATCGAAGAAGTGATTTGAATAAAATTGAACGATGAAGGGTTTCCCCCTCTTGGTTCATCTAGTTCCATGTGCTATCTCCTTCGGATATCGTGAAACTGTGGGCCAACTTATCAGATTTGGACCGAACCCCAAGATAGGGTTGCCTACGTATCCTGTTTCAAGGAAAGGTTCACTCGGGTATTAACACTCTCCTTTTGTGCTCTGAATTTTGCCTGATACCGCCTTTCTAGGTTTTCGGTCCAGCGAGCTTCTGTTAAATTTTTGCCTTAAATTTTGCCTAGACCGCCCGCTGTGGGTTTTCGGCCTAGCAAGCTTGCTCTAATTTTTGCTTGGGTCGGTTCGCCCTTGCGATTTTCCGCCCAACGAGCATCTCTCAGGGGTAATATCGCTTGAGTTGGTCCAGATTGACAAGATTGCTGAACTCGTTACCATCCAAATCAAGGATCACCGCTGCTCCACCGTCGAGGATAGTCTTGATGATGTATGGTCCCGCCCATTTTGGCCTGAATTTCCCTCGTGGATCAAAAATCGGTGCCCGAATCTCTTTTACCACCATATCTCCTTCAATCAGATCCCTGGATTTCACCTTCTTGTTGAATGCGCGGGCAATTCTTCTCTGATATCCCTGAATGTGATACAACGCCCGCAACCTCCTTTCATCAAACAACATTAATTCCGTGAACCTGTCGCTCAGCCAGTCAGCCTCATTGATTTCACTTTCTATCATCACCCTTAACGATGGCACTTCAAGCTCGATGGGAAGTACTGCTTCCATACCATAAACCAATGAGTAGGGTGTTGCCCCTGTTGGAGTTCGGATCGAAGTGCGGTACCCCCACAATGCTAATGGTAACTTTTCATGCCAATCCCTGGATGACTCGATGGTTTTCTCCAAGATGTTCTTGATTGACTTGTTTGCTGCTTCCACTGCTCCGTTGGTTTGTGGTCTGTATACTGTTGACTTGTGAACCTGAACATTGAATTCCTCAAGCACCTCTGCTGCTCTTCCTTTGAAATGCACACCATTGTCTGACACGAAGGCATTGGGAACCCCATATCGGTAAATGATGTTTTGCTTAATGAAATGAGCCACTTGTACTGCAGTCAATGTAGCGTAAGAGGCTGACTCCACCCACTTTGTGAAATAATCAATTGCCACCAATATAAACTTGTGTCCGTTTGATGCTGGTGGCGTGATTTTCCCAATCACATCTATTCCCCATACTGAGAAAGGCCAAGGCATTGCCATTGTATGAAGTTCAGATGGCGGCACATGCATGAGGTTAGCATGGACTTGACACTTATGACATCTCCGCACATACTGCACGCAATCTGTTTCCAAGGTCAACCAGAAATATCCCTGCCTCAGAATCTTCTTTGCCATCATCAATCCGCTCATGTGAGGACCACAGATTCCTTCGTGAATTTCTTCCATCACCCTTTTCGTGTCATCACCATGGATGCACAACTTATGCATGCCACAATATGACCTTTTGTATAACCTTCCACCGCAGAGGATGTATTGTGACGCTAATCTTTGTAATGCTATTCGATCTTTCTTGTTTGCTCCTTCCGGATATTCTCCCTTCTCAACCAAATTCCAGATATCATGGTACCAAGGCAGACCATCGTCAATTTCGCCAACATTCATCACATACTCATAGGCTGGCTTATTCCTCTGCTCAATCATGATCAGTCTCATTCTCACTCCCACGGGCAATTCTACCATGGACGCCAAAGTAGCAAGAGCGTCGGCAAACTGGTTCTTCATTCTCGGGATATGTGTAAAAGTAACTTGTTCAAATCGATGGATCAGATCATCAAGGTCTTTGTGGTATGGTTTCAATTTCTCTTCTCGTACTTTCCAATCACCATTGGCTTGAGAAACTACCAGATTCGAATCTCCGACCACTTCCAATTTCTTTACCCCGATTTCGAAGGCAGCCTCCATTCCAACGATGCACGCTTCATACTCTGCTTGATTATTGGTAACTTCGAAATTTAACTTGAAAGACAGAGGAATGTGTGGCCCTTCCGGTGAGATCAATAGTATGCCGATCCCGAATCCTCTCTGATTCGCAGCTCCATCGAAGTATAGCTTCCAGGTATCTTCTGATACTGTCATAACATGTTCATCGGGAAATTGGAATTCCGTATCTTCTGGCCCTTCGATCGGATGATCTGCCAGGAATTCTGCCACAGCCCTGCCTTTCACCGATTTTCGCGTTACGTATTTGAGTTCAAACTCGGCCAACAAGAGCAACCATCGTGCCAACTTTCCAGTGAGTGCCGGTTTCTCAAACAGATATTTGAGAGGGTCCATTCGAGAAATCAACACTACCGAATAAGCTAACATATAGTGCCTTAGCTTTTTTAGAGGCCCACACAAGAGCCCAACAAGTCTTCTCCAAAGGGGTGTATCTTTCTTCGGCTCCGACCATCTTCTTGCTTAAATAATACACCGCCTTCTCAATACCTGCTTCACCTTCCTGCGCCAACATGCAACCCATTGCAGACTGTGTTACTGATAAATACAGAATCAGAGGCTTTCCAGGTGTCGGCGGCAACAATACTGGGGGACTTTGAAGATACTGCCGAATCGATTCGAAGGCTTTCTGGCACTTGTCATCCCATTTGAACAGTACTCCTTTCTTGAGCAAATGAAACATCGGCTCGCAAGTTGAAGTCAACTTGGCAATGAATCTGCTGATGAACTGAATTTTTCCAAGAAAACTCCGAACCTCTTTTTCTGTCTTTGGCGGCTCCATTTCCAATATTGCCTTGATTTTCGTCGGATCAACTTCAATCCCCCTAGTGGTGATCATAAATCCCAACATTTTCCCTGCGGTGACTCCGAATGTGCACTTTTGCGGATTGAGACGCATTCGGTACTTCCGTATCCTTTCAAACAACTTGCGTAACGCCGGGAGATGTGCTTCCCTCTCCTTGGCTTTTACGATCATGTCGTCCACATATACCTCAACTTCCCTATGCATCATGTCGTGTAACAAAGTTGTAGCGGCTCGCTGGTAAGTCGACCCAGCGTTCTTCAGTCCGAACGGCATGACTCGATAATAGAACGTTCCCCATTCAGTGGTGAAGGTTGTCTTCTCTCGATCTTCTGGTGCCATCAAAATCTGGTTATATCCCGAGAAACCATCCATAAATGACAGCAGTGCGTGTCCTGCCGTGTTGTCTACCAGTACATCAATGTGACGTAAAGGAAAATCATCTTTCGGACTGGCCTTGTTTAAATCCCTGAAATCTACACATACCCTGACTTTTCCATCTTTCTTGGGCACCGGCACAATATTTGCAACCCACTGTGGATATTCAGTTACCATCAAAAAGCCGGCATTGAATTGCTTGGTGACTTCCTCTTTGACTTTTTCAACCCAATCTGGCCTGATTTTTCTCAATTTCTGTTTTACCGGTTTTGCATCGGGATACAGGGGAATTCGATGTTGCACAATTTCAGGATCGATTCCGGGCATATCTGCGTGGGACCAAGCAAAAACATCTTCAAATTCTTTGAGTAAATCGACGAGTGATTCTTGTTCCTCCGAAGATAGCCCAGAACCGATTTGAACCATGCGAGGATTTTCCTCATCTTTTAATTTAACTGAAATAACTTCTTCTTTTATTGGCTGAGCATGCCTTTCATTTTCCCTTTCGATTAGAAACTTAAGTTCTTTGGGTATTTCTCCCTCGAACTCAGTTTCATCATCATCGAGGTCAACCCAATTTATTTCGGGAACAGCAAAGTAAGCGAAATCACCATTTATTTCATTAACAAAGCCCTCTGGGGCGCAGTACATGGCATCAGACTCAAACTCAAAATAGAAATGACGACGTGGAGGGCCATGAGGCACAAACTCCGACTCACGGCCAAATTCATGCCCTGACTCAGATTCAAACCCTAATTTTGTGAATGCATTAGTAAATTTTACAACAGGAGTGAAAGTGCAATTCTTGTATTCACCGACTGCATCCACTATCAGCACGCTGGGATCATCGAGAGCCTCCTGTCCGAGCATCATCACTGCTGGCTCTTCTTTATCCTTACCTGTCAGACTGACCTCATCGAACATCGACATCAAGATCCCACCATCCAAAGCCTCCATCCAATCCGCTTTAAGGTCTTTCACCAATTTCTCGACCTTTTCATGTTCATCTTCGCTATCCCAAGCATCATTAGCAAAGATTTCGAACCCAGGGTGCACCTCTCCACTTATTTCATTTACGAACGGCTCAGGCTGGCCGTGGCATTTGACCCTTCCCTGACAAAGTGAATCTGACGGTTTGCACTGCTGCTTGCTCCTTTGGTCTTTCCCCTTTGCATCTCTTTTAGTGTAGGTTCATACCCCAACCTAAAACGGCCTCGTTGAGAAGGGAATTCTGGAAACTGAGCCACCCCTTGGTGAGTTCGACCCAAGCCAGTGCCTGGCAGATATGACATCCTTCTCATCATCTCAAGAACGGTGGTGCTGATTGAAAAATCATCATCAATACGAAGCGTGAATACACCACCGGATGTATCAAAAGCAAAACCTCCAAGTTGGATGTCATTCTCATCATGCATAATTTCTAGCAGGGGAGCGTTATCTTCAGCATGAGGGCGAATGCCTGTGTCTCCGTAGAGAGCAACCGTCCCGCTTTCCAAACCAAGCAGAACCTTTTGATGCAGAGTAGATGGGACTGCCATTATATCGGGACGATGCATCCAAGGACTTCCCAACAGCAAGTTGAATGAAGCTGGAATCTCAAGCACATGAAACTCTACTGTCGATTTAAACCCTTCCGCAGCAATCTCCATTTCAACAGTCCCAAGCACATTGCGACGGGTGTTATCATAAGCCCGAACAGTGAGACTAGATGGTGTGAAGTCCTTTGGCTTAAGTCCCAAACATAGAGCTGTTCGGAGAGGACAAACATTGAGCGCAGATCCGTTATCTATCAGTACAACTGGGATCCATTTCCCCATGCACTTCATGGTGACATGCAAAGGCTTGTTGTGGTCAGTTCCTTCAAGCGGTAAATCAGCCTCAGTGAAGGTTACAACGTGCTTGGTAGGTTTAGTAGCAATGGTGGGTTTAGTAACAATGGCGGCCATCATAGCTTCAGGGGTAATATCAGGAGTGATCTCCATGCAAGACAGCGTTTGAGCAAGTTTTTGGCGATGTTCGCTGGAACTCATGAGTAATCCCCAAATGGTTAAAGCGGCTGGAGTTTTCTCAAGTTGTTTTTGGATGGGGTTTTCTTCGGCTGTTGGCGGAGGTTTCGGGCGGGGCATACGGTTGTTGGTTGCAGAGGTAGCATGGGATTGGTTGGTTGTTGGGTTAAAAAGGTTTTGGAAATCAACTGGATTGGCAATTGGGTCATTAAGGTTGTTTGGATGATGTGGTATGGCTGAGTTATTTTGTAGAGTTGGGTTATTTTGTGGAGCCGGGTTAAAAGGTGGCTGGTTGAGGGAGTTAGGAGGTGGGTTAGAGGTATTTCCGGTGTATATCTGAGGTGGTTGATAGAACCGACCACTCCGAAGAAGGTGAAGAACCGAGTCAATGTCATCCCCCCATAAATCAGTATAGTCTGTGTAGAAATCAACAAGATCCCCCTCCGCCTTTCTCTTCCCCTTTGCAATACTGGCTCCTTCCAAACCCTTGGTAATCCCCTCCACAGTCGCTTCGCTCCAAACATCTCCATTTTCCATGGCTGCCTCGTTGTTTCCGACCCACAACGGTGCTATGCCTTCATTCTGATTGGCCCACATGTTTGCTACAACATTTTCTTCCATTTGCTGTCCCCAAAAATCAGGTAGACCTTCGTTCAAAACCATGATGTTGCAGTCCTCCGGGATTTGTACTCGGGGTGCCGGAAGATTTTCATCAACTATGTAATCATAAGGCGTGAACTCTATCCCTTCTGTCGTTCGATTTATTGCATACTCACTCATCATGGAGAAATCAGGGCGACCCTCCCATAGTGGTGGCATTGGAAAATATGCTTCTTCGAAGAACATGGGAAGTGTGGACCCATCCAAAGGATCGTTGGGGTCCATGAGCTGCCACTCATTGGGTGTGGGATCCCATTCGTCTTCCTGTGCACCATTGGGTGCCTCATTCTCTTCTTGCCAATTCTGTCCTTGTCCTTCTTCCACAGGTTGTTGATTTTGTACCACAGGCAAAGGTTCAAATAGGTTAGGAAGCGCAAATCCATCCAATGGATCCTCAAACATTGGATCCCAAAGTAGGTTAATCATAGCGCCAAGCAGAGGTCCTTCATCAAGCTGTTCATTATGCGGCCAAACTTCTTCATTTGCCACATTGTTGGCCACCATTTGCTCATACTCTCGAGCTTCCATAGCCATTATCAAATCACCCCATTCTTGCCATACAGTGGGGTCCAAGTGGACATCAAGAAAACATATCTCGCGCTCGATAGGTATTGGTACGATGGGTTTGGGGTCCGTTTCGGGTATGATGAACTGGCTTGGGTCAAATGGAGTGGATTTTAGGTCTTTTTGAGTGGAGCTAAAGGTAATTTGACCTATATCGGCATTCCTTTTGTGGGTTGGCAGAGGGTTTGTGAGGATGTTGGGCTTTTCTGTGGGATCTCGGATTTGTTTGTTGTCAATGAGATCTTGAATCTCATGACGCAGACGCTGGCATCTTTCAGTGGGATGACCGGGTGTTTGGTGGAATATACAGAAGGCGTTAGGGTTATATGTTGGCGGGGGATTTTGTGGAGGTGGAGTTGGCTGTAGAGGTTTGATTTTTCCCTGTTGTACAAGTCGTTCGAAAACAACAGGTAAAGGTAAGGGGAGAGCGGTGAAGACACGCCGTCCTCTTTGATTTTGCGGTGATTGAATTGGTTGGGCTGGTTGAGACAAGATGGCGTTTATGGGTTCAGCTTTATGGGGTTGGTGATTCATGGAGTTGGACAAGGTACCGGCTGTGTAACTGGGGTTTGCGTATAGGGAAGAGGTGTTACCAATGTAGTTTCGCTTAGGTTTGGGGAATGGGTCTCCTTTCTTCAACACCCCGCTTTGTAGAGCTTCTTCAATTGACAGACCCATTTCAAAGTAGGTTTCAAAGTTATGTGCTTGGGCCATGACCATGTATTGAGCTAAATCGGGTTGAAGGTTCTTGGTTATGATGCGCATCTGGTCTTTGTCACTGGGACGATCAGTCATTTGCGCGGCCTTCGCTCTCCATCTTTTCACAAAATCTGCAAAAGATTCCCTTTCTTTCATCTTGATGCTTTCAAGCTCTCGAGTGGTGACTTTGAGCTGAACATTATACTCGTACTGCTTAATGAAAGCAGCCACCATTTCTTCCCAAGTTTGTCTTTTTGAAATGTCGAGGGATAAAAGCCACTGAAGTGCGGGCCCTGTGAGAGTTTCGTGAAACATCTGTGCTATGGCGGGCTCATCGACTTCTTGTAATGAGAGAGAGCTTACATATGCCTGAATATGTCCTCTCAGATCCCCAGTCCCATCAAACTTCTCAAAGTCCACATGTTTGAACCTCTTGGGGAGCTTTGCGCCTGGGAAGATGCAGAGTTTGTTCATATCAAAGCCGGTAATGGCTCGCTTCTCACTTTTAGCCACAGATTCTTCCAGCTTAAGTATCTTAGCTAGCATTTCAGCCAACTGAGGATTTTCAGGGGGAGGAGGCTGTTCCGGATGTTCATCATTAGGAATCTCCTGATCCCGAGCTTCATCATCAGGTACTCACTGCTGAGGTGGGGGGAGTCGACCCTGGATGTTTACCATAATCGCCATAAGTTGGGCGATTCGGGTATCATTCTGGACCCTCTCATCATGCATTTCCTTCCTCAGTCGTTCAAATTCATTTGGGGGGTCTTGTCCCTGTTCATCTGCCATACTTGTCTCGGCCTTTGGTGATAAAGATCTAGACAATCTTTGTCTGGGAGGTCGAGTCCAAACAGGTAAGGTCTTCTTCTTCTTTGCAGGCCCAATGGTTCAAAAACTGATTATAAAGCAAAAACCGGACTCAGATGTGTACTCGATGTGTCTATTATGCACAAAATGAATGATTTACAAATTCTCACTATCGTCTCGCCGCAACTTAACTCACGGAGTTAGTCCTATTTCTGGCCTTAGGAGTTAGTCTACCGGTTTCGGAACTCACTTGGAATCGTTTGCACAGTAGATTATATCAACACCACGGGTAAGTCGTTTTACTCGGCAATTACAGCTTCAACCTATAGCCTAGGTGTTGAAACCGCAACCGTTATCCTTTCTTTGACCATCCGAGACAAAGCAATGAGGTGTCGCTATCCAGTTACAATCGATTCCAAGGCTAGTCCGAAACACGGGTGGCCGTTCGGGCACGGTCAACACCGGAGGCATCTCATACTCCGTGGATTTAAAGTCTCCTAGACTACATGTACAACCCTAGAGTTAGTCTACCGGATCTGAATCTCACTTAAGATCATTGCACAGAAGATTTTCCAACACCCCGGGTAGACCATTACTCGGCAGGTTAAACTCCAAACTTGTTGGAATCAGAGCCAATCACTTTTCTTGATCATCCGAGACAAAGCAATTTGGATGTTGTAACCCAGATACTAATGACCTTAAGGCTAGTTCAAATCACGGTGGCCGTTCGGGCACGACCAACACCGGAGGTATCTCAGACTCCGTGGATTTTAAGTCTCCTAGACTAAAAAAATGACAGCTTTGGAAAATTGTCCCAATCCTCAAGTTCTCTTTTTGAGTGATAAGTCCTTGATATCGGATAGTCGGATTTGGGAAATCCTGGTCCACACAAATTCCGACAATGATCTAAGATCAGATGCCTAAGGGCGATTGACCCTCCTCGGGCCAATGTCCCTTAAACCCGTTTAGATCAGTGTTTAGGAATTTTGATGATCCAAATTTTCCCACGTCCGGCCGTCCTAAAGGCTAACTTCTAAGAACAACGCGCATATAGGATGCACGATTCATCATCGGGCCAAGGCAACCTTCTACTAACTGTAAAGACATTAAAACCGAATGGGATATCTACACAGAATACCTATACAAACGACGCTCGCAACGGCTATATACAATGCAAATGCATGAATGCAACATGGCATGGCGAGAAAAGCGGTAACACATAGCATGTAACAAGATGGAGCATGTAAACTTAACACACAGGTGGGTTACTAAACGTGGGGTTCTATGGTTAATTATATGCAAAGGCCGGTTTTTGGTCACTGAGGGTACCCCGGACTCAAAATCAAAACCGCCTCCTACCGTTAAAAACGATAGTGACGATGTGATTTATCACGGTCGAGGGCTGCTGGGCATTTCGGGATTCCCTGTCACCGGCAAGCCGGGCAGGATTGCCAAAACACGCCAGCGGGGCTAAGAACCAGACAAGTGCAATGCAAAATCAAATTTCAAATATTTGGAAAAATCCCACAAAACATCTTTCAAATTAAACCCTCTTTGATTAACACATATTTCAATAAAATTACACAAGTGTAACAAAAATTGCACAAGTGTAATTAAATAAAATATATATTAACCCAAAACTCCCCAGCAGAGTCGCCAGCTTGTGGACGGCCCACTGGAATTCGGTGCGATTCGCGTTCGAAAAGATTGTGATTGTTTGAGTCGCCACCCGGATTTAAGGTCCGAACCCGAGAAACCGATAAAAATATGACTCGTTGCCCATTGAAAAAGATTTTACTAGTCCTTGTGAAACCAAAGATTTCTCGGATTCGGGGGTTTGGTTACGAGAGGGGAAGGGTTTTACGGCACCCCTCTCGCCCGGTCCATGAACCGGTCTCTACTCAATGTTTTGTGGGATTTTAGAAATATTTGAAATTCAGTTTGTTCACAAAAATAGGGAATCGGGAATGGGAATCACATAAGCAGTAAAAATGTAAAACGTGAATCTAAAGTGGATGCTTGTGCTTGATGACTTACATGAATGATGACGATGATAACAAATGAAATTACCACAATTATCCACAGGAAATGAGAGATTACAGAGACTGTACAGCAATTTCAGAAATTATTAACATGAGACATAACTAATACTGTTTCACAAACTGGATCTCAGAATAGGGATTGAGCGCTCAAAGACAAGGGCTTGAGCGCTCAACCTCTTCAAACCTGTTTGAGCGCTCAAACCAGTTCCTGGCTTCTGTGAAATTACACCTTTTTGCAGCTTCTTTATGAGATCAAACATTTATCAAACACTTTCCTATGAGAAACAAATAAGAACATACAGATTGATCTCTTAAAGAATGATGAAAAGAGTATAATCACCACAAATTAACAAAGAAATGTTTGAAAATAGAGAAGTGAGAGAGAGGTCCAGATTCTGAACACAGTAATAACAACTCACACACACTTTCTAGTTAATTTACTGCGACACTCTTCCAGAATAAAACATAAACATCAAATTGCTCAATAACAGCTTGAGCGCTCAGGTTCATGACCTTGAGCGCTCAAGCCATAATCTGGCTTTCTGATTTTTGACCTTTAAGCAAGCTTTTGATACCTCTTCAAGATCATAAATATACAGATTAAAGATGTTTGAAGTTGAACAGTCACCATTTTACTCTTAACTATGAGATTTTCAAAGGTTTTGATGTTGGATCATCATAAAATGGTTAACTTATACTCATGCATATGATTTTGAAGTAGAAATAAGCTGTTTTGAGAATGATGTGAACATATTTAACCATTTAATGATGATTAAAACCAAGAGAAAGCACAAAAATTAGCAAAACAGTGACTGACCCAAAGCTGGGTTTGAGCGCTCAAGGTCAGAGGCTTGAGCGCTCAACCCCTGCTAAAACTGCAGATTTGAAAAATGTTTTTAAACAACTTTTAGACCTTTGTGAGTTCAATACAAGTATAAAGAACCTGTTTGAACTCACTGGTCTTCCTCAGATGGGCCAAAACAGTGAATACATCACATATTTCACTACCTTTTGGAAAATGATTGTAATTTGAACTTGATTATGGGCTTAGGGATGACGATTGTGGATGTTTTTGGCTTATACTCTGGACAAATTGAACAATGTAGGTGATTGGTTGATGATCAAGGACTCAATTTTGGACTTGAAAGGTGGTTTTTGCCACTGGTTTTGGTGATGAATGTATGGTTTTGTAGAGAGAGAGAGAGAACAACGAATTCTGGGTGGATTGAGAGCTAGTGTATGAGAGTGGTTCGTCCTCCTCAAACCAGGGGTGCTAGGTGGTTTTATAGAGTAAGTGGGAGGGAAGAGAGGAGAGAGAGAGAGTGGGTTTGTATTTGGAAGTGGGTTGGGAGTATTTTTTTGTGTATTTTTGGAGTTAGTGGAGTGTATTATACATATAGAGATCGTATAAGATCATCTCAGACGCTCCCATGCAGAAAATCTCATGATGAGATACTCTGCAAGTTGCTGACTGGATCAGAGTTGAGCGCTCAAAGCCGTGGGCTTGAGCGCTCAAGGCCGTGGGCTTGAGCGCTCAAGGTGTTTCTCAGGGGTTTGAACGCTCAAGGCCTCAAGCTTGAGCGCTCAAGGTTCTTGGTGGCAGATTGATGGTTTGGCTTGGTTCAACAATGCTTGGGTTGGTTTGGGCTATTTTGGTTGTTTGGGTGGTGTTTGGTTAATTTTGATCAAATTCAAGTCATTCTCACAAGTTCCAGGTAATCATGATTGGTCCGTTTCATCATCGGGGATGCTCGAGCGCGTTTCGGGTTCAAAATTGGGGTGTCTACACTTTGTTGATGGTTTTGGGCGACGAATTGACCATGTTCCCAAACACGGGTCTTTTCATGCATTGAAATTGTTTCCACGAGTCTAGGACAGACAAGACTAACATGGTTTGACTCTTTTGACACTGAGGTGGATTTTGCCAAAACTGGAAAAACCGAGGAATTTGAGATTGACAAGGTCGAGGAATTTGATTGACATTTTTGACAAAAGGGTGGACTTGGACAAGACTGAGGAATTTTGATTGGTCTTTTAGACAAAGGAGTGGACCTTGTTAAGACTGACAAGGCTGAGGAATTTGATCGGCCTTTCTGGAAAAAAAGGGGGGACATGGACAAAATCGAGAAATTTGGTTGACCTTTTGACAAATAGGTGGACTTCGACGGGATTCACTCAAAGGATAGGAAAGGTCTCTTATTAACCGACTGACTTCTCCTAAGAGTGCCCCTGACTGGGCGGAGATTGACTACTCGAAGCTAGGGAAGACCGCATTGACTTGAAGAACATAGAAGATCACATTAACTTGAAGTTTGAAAGATGGCAAACATGCCTCACAATTCCAAGTTAAGGGATTATTACAAGAACCCAAATTTATGATGACAATTTTGACACAACAGCATGACATTGATTTTTGATAGTTACAACCGAACCATTAAGGGTTGCCTACGTATCCTTTTGCAAGGAATCAGGTCGTGCGTAGTTCGGGACTGCAAAGGTTGACTCTTTTTTTGAATTTTCCTTTTTTTCTTGACAACAACATGACATCACAGACTCGAATAGGAAACAAAGAAAAAGCATAAGAAGACTCAAAGTACAAACTGACTCAATCAAAAGTGAAAACTTGACACTTGAAGATTTCCAAGACTCGTGGAAGATTGGACTATTGCATGGCCTTTGCTGGTTCATTTTCTTGTCGTCTCGGATATTGATTGGGTCTGCTGGCTTCAAATGACAAGCCCATTAGTGCTGGGTACAACTGGTTCTGGCAGCCACTCATCTATGATGCACTCATGTGGGTAGAACTCGAAGCTGTCTGAGGGCATGTCCTTGGTCTGATCGCTGAGAATTTGGAAGTACGGATGGTAGTCCATCAGACCATAAGCAGGCCCGACCCGATTTCAAACTCTTGGATGGGTGTTGTGACAATGTCCAGGGTGTTATCCTCTTTCGGCAACTGGCACTTGACAAGTGCAGGGTTCCACTCCCTTTTTTCCTTTGGGTTCAGCAAGTTTAGGTTCCTCAAACAACGTGTGGAATGAGTATCCATTAAAGGAATCATGTTGAGTTATTTCCCAAAGTTCTAGCCAACCATTGTATATTTTCTCGGTTATGATTTCAGTGAGGGGCTGCACTTCTTCCTTTGGGTCATGATCTTCTGCTTTGATCCAATCATTAGCAGGGCTCTCCGATTCATCTTCCCCTTCTTCAAGGGCACAGATTCTGATCTCCAAGGGTACTTCAACTGAATGTTTTGGCTTGGTTTCGGGTACGATGAATAGGCTAGGGTTGAATGTGGTGGAGCTGGGGCTATTTTTGGTGGGGCTGAGGGTGATTTGGTCAATGTCGGAGTTTTTCTTATGACGTGGCAGTGAGTTGGTGATGGTGCTGGATTTATCATTGGGGTTTTAAATGATTTTATTGTCAATTAGGTCTTGGATCTCATGGAGGAGGCGTTGGCATCTCTTGGTAGGGTGGCCAGGTGTTTGGTGGAAGGCACAAAATTGATTTGGGTTGTAGGATGGTGGGGTATTTTGTGGAGGTGGGGTTGGTTGAAGTGGTTTGATGAAACCGGCCACGAGGAGCTCCTCATAGACCAAAGATAATGGTGCAGAGAATTGGGAAAAGGTTCTTCATTGGCCTTTGAGGCAGCTAATTTGGGTTGTGATTTCATTGACTGGTGTAGTTTGGTTGGGGTTATTGTTGGTGGAGCTCGAAGGGGTTAGGCTTGTTTGATTGATGCCGATGTTTTGTTGGTGCTTGGGCAAGGGTTTAGGCATGGTTTTTGGGTTTTGTGATGAAGGAAGAGTGATTTTGTTTTCAATAAGATCTTGGATCTCATGACGGAGGCGTTGGCATTCGTCTGTAGCATGATCGGTCACTTAATTGAAGGCACAGAAGGCAGTAGGGTTGCGTTTGGATGGAAGCTTTTGTGGTTGAGGTTTCGGCTGGAGTGGTTTGAGGAGACCGGCCATGAGAAGCTCATCATAAACCGAGGACATGGGTGCGGTGAGTTGGGAGAATTCTCTTTGTTGGTCTTTGGGCCGGTTGATTTGGGTTGTGGTCTTGGTTGGTTTGACTTTGCTAATGGTGTTGGCTGTAAAGCTAGAGTTGCTATTTATGGAGCTGGGGGTGGTGCTCACATGGTTGTTGTTATTTTCAAGTAGTGTTGCCCTTCTCGGAGTTAATCCTTTTGCCTTTTGGAGTGAGGTTGTCCTTTTCAATGTCCCACTGGTGCATTTTCGCATCTCCTGTGCCAACGAAATTCTCGAAGTCTATGGGTTTGAACCCTTCCATGACAGATTCCTCTAGTTCAGAGATCTTGGCTAAAGTGGCGGCCATTTCCGGGCTTTTTCCGGGTCGTTGGAGATTCTCTTGGGTCGGTGGGAGATGGTCACGGATGTCTTGCACCATGATCATAAGCTCGGTGATTTGATTGTCAAGTCGTTTGCCCATGTTGTTCACAGCCATCTTGAGCCCCTCGATTTCAGCCGTAACATCCATGCCTTGAGGTTTGAGTTGAGTCAACTTTTGATCGGGAAATTGTAAGGTTTCTTTCTCGGGACCGATGGCTCAGAACTGACAGTAAAGCAAAAAGGTCAAACTTAGGTTGTGCCCCTAGTTTTATTGAAAAAAAAATGTTGTGTATGTGTCATCATGTCGTCCTAAGATGTGGAATATCGGTCTTGGTCTCACTTAAGACATTGCACGGATGTTTGGAACAACAACCATGGGTAAGTCGTGATAGGCAGGTTAAATTCCAAGCTTCGTGGAATCAGAGCCAATCTCCTTTTAGACCATCCGAGACAGAGCAATAAGGCTGTTGAAATCCGGATACAAATGCACTTAAGGCTAGCCCGAGACATGGGGAGCCGTTCGAGCACGGCAAACACTAGAGGTATCTCAAACTCCATGGATTTAAAGTCTCCTAGACTGACATCTATCCTATAGATTATGCCAAGGTTAACCTATGGTTAGTCTACTGGTTTCAAATCTCACTTAGAGCCATTGCACAAAAAATTTAACAGCACCGCGGGTAGGTCATTACTCGGTAGGTACAGCTTCTCAACCTAAAGCCTAAATGTTGAGGCCGTATCCCTTAGCCTTTCTTGACCATCCGAGACAGAGCAATAAGGTGTTGCCATCCAGTTACAAGTGGCTCCAAGGCTAGTTCGAAACATGGGCTGCCGTTCGGGCACGACAAACACCGGAGGTATCTCAAACTCCATGGATTTTAAGTCTCCTAGACTAACAATGTACAGCTTTGGAAGGTTGCTTCAATCCTCAAGTTTTCTTTTGATATTAAGTCCTTATACCGGACGATCGAATTTGGGAAAATGTGAACTCTCAAATCCTTGCCAAAAATCTGACTCCGGATCTTAAGAACAATTGTCCCTAAACTTGGGTCAATCATCCATAATCTCCATTAGATTGTTGTAAAAAACTTGATGGTTCAAAATTTTTTCATGTCCGATCATCCTAAGGACTGATTCGCAAGACAACGTACACTTTGAAATGCAAGACTCATCATCGGGCCGAGGCAACCTTCTACTAACTGCTCAAACTCCTGAGGCATACTACTCTCGACTCGGAGGAACTATATACAAATGCAGATGCATGCATGGATGCAACATGACAAGATAAGGAAAACGGTAACACTTAGCACATAAACAGGATGGAACATGTAAAACTTAACAAACGGGACGGCCACCTAACGGGGAAGTTCTATGGCTAACTATATGTAAAAAGGCCGGATTTGGTCTCACAAGGGTACCCCAGACTAGAGTCATGATTGTCTCCTGTGCCATGGATACCCATGACAACGGTAATAACGACAGGTGTAACTCATCACGGTTGAGGGCTGCTGGGCATTTTGGGATTCCCCATCACCGGCAAGCCGTGCGATATTGCCAAAACACACCAGCGAGGCTATGAACAATGCTAGTGCAATGCAAAAGTTGAACTACAAACATTTCAAAAATCCCACAAAAACTTTTCAAGTCGAGCCCTCTTATTAATGCATATTTCAATAAAATTACACAAGTGTAATTAAATTAAAGTATGCATTAACCAGAGTCCCCAGCGGAGTCGCTAGCCTATGGACGCCCCTCCGGAGATCGATTTGGAGTCGCCACCCGGGTTTTAGCAGATTGTCCCCGAGGAACCGAACTCGATTGACTCGCACCTTATTCAATAGATAAGGATTACTGGCCCATCATCACCATACAATCTTAGGTTCGGGAGCTCAGTTACGAGAGGGGAAGGGTTTTACGGCACCCCCCTCGCCCGGTTCGAAGACCGGTCTCTACTAGGCTTTTGTGGAATCATATGAGAAATGTATGCAACTCAACTTTGAACGAGTACGGGGAATGGGGAATGGGAGCCATGTAATGATGTTAACACAACAACGGTTTACGATGTATACATGTGCAAATTGAACTACATGACAGACGATGATGACATGCAAATGTGTACTAATAAGGTAACAAACAATAGGAGATAGTGTTAGTACACAATGTACAGTAGCAAAATAAATATAAAATGCTTGCATGAGTGAGAGATGAGTATTGGGCCATGCATAAGCATGATTACAATGAGAGGGAGAAGAGATCAGGTTGGCCTAGCCAAACAACAACACACACACACTACATGAACTGAAAACAGAATGCAGAACTGAAATAAACAAGATTCAAATGCCAAAACTGAACAAGGTTTGAGCGCTCATTGTGTCATAGACTAAGCGCTCAAACCCCATTCAAGGGTTATGAGCTTCTGTGATTTCTGGCCATTATTTGATTCTTTTGTGAGCTTAAACAATCTGATCATTGTTCAAAAGAGTGAGATGCACTTATTCATCCCACAAACAAAGCTTATTCATTGTTGATGATGATAAAACATCATTTTCATGGTTTTTTGGCTTCATTGATCAATGATCAAGAGTGAAGTAAGCTGATTTGAGAGTATTTAAACCAACCAAAATCCATCAAATGATGATATCAACATGAGAAAGTATCAGAAACCACAAAAACAACAAAATGGCTGAAATAGTTTGAGAGCTCGAACTGTAGTTTGAGCTCACAGTTCGAGCGCTCGAACCATTTCGAGCTGAGATTTTTGAAATCAGTTTTTTTTTATATTTAAGACCTTGTGAGCTCATAGAAGGTATGTGGAACCTCCATGAACTCACTGGTCTCCCTCAGGATGACCAAAACGTGATTTTTCACATGCTTTTCTATCTTTTCGGCTATGATCAAGGCTTGAACTTGGGATTTGATGAATGGATGGGTAGTGGCTGTGTTTATGGGCTATATGAGTGACGTTTTAGATAGGGAGAGAAGAATGTAAGACTGATTGAGTGATTGATTTGATGTATGTGTTGTATTTGGGCTTAAAATGGTGATTTTTCAGTGTTTGAGTGCTTAAAGTGAGATGATCAGTGAAGAACAAGGACTGAATGAAGTGGGTTTATGGATTTGAGGAAGGTTTGAGGGAAATAGGCTTGGTGAGAGATGATTTCTTCAAAGACCCATGGAGTTTAGGCCTTTTAAAGATGGTTTTTGGGTGTTTTGGAGATTGAAGATGATGGAAATGTATGAGAGGGAGGCTAAAACGTGATTGAAGGATGAGAGAGAGAGTGGAGAGGGCTGTAGAAGTGTGTGAGAGAGAGAAAATCAGCCAAGGGTCCCAAAAAGAGTGAGGAGAGGGGTTTAAATAGAAAGTTTTCGGGGGGGAATTTGGAATTTGCAATTCAAGTTAGAGAAGGAATGTTATTGGAGGAATTTTGACGTAAAAATGAAGCTTAGAAACCAAGGGGAGCCCATAGTTTAGCTAGAAAACTAGCTACAAGATGCCTTGAAATTTTTTTGGTTCGCGCAGGGTTTGAGCGCTCAAAGTGGGGGTTTGAGCGCTCAAAGGGTCTGCAAGCCTAACTTTGCGGGGCTGCCCCGGGTGCTACCAAACTCCGTTTTGTGTGTTGGAAAGCTTGTCGAGTCTACTTTCTAACTCAAGTGGTTTGAACTCAAGATAATTTGTACATCCAAGTGTGTGACCATTTTACCCTCCGAAGGTTAGGAAAACAAGTCGTTTTGGTAAAACGGGCACAGCTCCCTCATTTCAAAACGGATTGAGACGTATTATATATCAATAAAGAGGGTTTTGAATGTAATAGAAGATGGTGTAGGTTTAGGTTTATTTAGAAGAGCATTTTGGATGGTTTGAAGGGTATTTTGGTCATTTTGGTTGGTTGTTCTAGGTGGGTTTAGAATGGTTTAGTGAGTTCAAGCCTTGTTCTTAGCCTTGAGGTATGCACGGTTGGTCTATATCATCATCGGGAATGCTTGATAAGTTTCTCGGGTCAAAATCGGGGTGTCTACAGAATGCTTGACTTGCACATTTTGTATTGGTTCTTTTCTTGAAAGTTGTTACGATTTCCTTCGCTATTGCTATGATTTGTCGTGGGTTGTCATTATTTGGAGTTGGTGGCCTTACTTGTTTGCAACTTGCTGAAGTTTGGGCATCCCAGCTGACTGGGTATTGCTAATTTGAGATTGTTTTGACGGTTGGAGTTAAATTTTTGGATATGGTGATTATAGTATCGTACCCTTGAGGATTTGGGTACAAAAAATAAAAAATAAAAAAAATATGAGTACCTCTGTGATAAGGTTGGGCGGCGATGTTACTAAGTATGGAGATAAGTTATTCATAGTGTGAGGCATGTTGAGACATTAATATTAGTAACATCTGGAGAAATACCATATTAGAAAACAATTATTTGGAGATGAACAATAATTAGTGTCGATAGGATTCACTCATTGAGGAAATTAGATTAAGGGAGTGTTTTCATTATTTTAATAGGCAGATTGACTCGTCATGTAGTTTATTGGGCTTTGATGCAATGGGTGAATGAGTTATTATATTATTGGTAGACTTGACCAGTTTATTGACAATGGCCACTGTCTTGGGATGTGAGTGTTTGGGTTTCCCCCGGTTTATATAGATAGATTGTTTAATTTATGACTGCTTTTCGTTTATAAGGTAGTAAAGTAGAAGCATGAGATATCCTGGTGATAGTTTAAATACTTATCGAAAATACTATCTTGTGGCTGTGAAAAACGTCAGAAGTACAAAGGTGTTGAGGAGCTGATAAGATGAGATTTACTAGATGTGATATAGGCGTGATATGAACTGTTACCAGCCTTGATCTTTAGTAGTTTTGGGTTTCCTAACTTATATGTCACTATAGTCAACGCTCTTACTTTTGGGAATTGTGTAAAGGGTGGTATTGATAATTTCAAAAGGGAGTTCTCAGGTATTTTCTATGTTGTCAACCTTTGAATAGCTGCGTAGAGTTGGTCTTTAGGATGTGAGATTTTGTAAATTTGAGGCTGTGATGCGCACTATATGTTGTTTTGGGATTGCGACTAGGGACTAGTTAGTTGGGTATTGTTTTTTAGAATATCATAACATGAGTATTAAGGTTATAGAAGATTGAACTTTCAACTAAAGGTTATCAATGAGTATACAAGGAATCTGAGGTGTTCTTCTAGACGACATAAAAGGAGTAATGTCCTGTTTAACTTTTAGAAATCTTTTAGTGTTTGTCTTAAACTCTGTTTGGAACTTTGTTTAGCCTTTAGATTTGGTGAGGGTGTATTGAGGGAATTAGGCTTGAGTCGCTTGACACTTTTGTGCAGTATGTGGACTAAACTAGGAGGACAGCGAGACTTGGCTGAGGACCAATGTTTTATTTGGGTTTAATAGTTTATTTGGGATAAGGAACAAGAAGTGACCCATTGGACCATAGGGCTAGTGATAAGTGTTTATATTTGTGAGGATTAAGGGGTTAGAAGATTGAAGTTTGTACTTAGAGAATATGTACGTGGTAGTGATAAATTGTAGATATTGAAAGAGTTTGGTTTACATGGTTTGGACCAAACTTAGTCATATTTGTTCTTCTATAAATATGTTGACTTCATTTGGTCGATGATTCGGTTAATTGTCGCTTCTCCTAGTTTGAAGTAGTGCCCCTTAAGTGAATTTGAGTATAGTTTGAATTATCCTTTGTGAATTTGCCAATGGTTAGCATTGTAAGTGGTGATTTGAGGCTACTTTGGGGGAACTCATATGTACTTTTTGGGAAATTTAATCGTTAGGGAGTTTGATGTCAAAGAGAGAGTCCCATAGCATGAAAATAAAATAAAAGAAAATGGATGTATAGGCTTCAGGCAAAGAATGGAGGGAAGGTCGTAAACTTTGCTAGATTGAAGTCCAATTTTCTTATATGTGTAGACACCCTAATTTGGCTCGGTAGATATTTTAAGCTCTGCCACGTGCGGACTACTGATGATGAAATGATTTCATAAGCTTGGATTAGGAATGAGAAGCTTTATGAACTTTGTAGAACTCTTAAGGAATGAAGAATGCCTTAGAATTAGGGAGGGAAGTGCCGCATGACACTTAAAACCTGTTTTAGCCTTAGTTGGCTCCAATAATCTTTTGATTGGTTTGCTTTCAGCCCACTTTTGATAAACTAATCTTTCTTACTTTTATGGTTGGATTGCACCATCTTTTAGTACTTTCAAAACCCTCTTTATTGATATATATTATGTTTCAAACCAATTTGAAATGAGGGAGATACTAGCATTTACTAAATCATTCATTTTTTGTACAAATTATTTTGGATCTAAACCACAGTTAGAAAGTAGACTTAACAAGCTTTCCAACGGTTCAAACCAAGTGCGAATCAGAGTTCGATAGTGCCTGGAGCAAGCCCGCAAAGTTTGGTCTCCTGTTCTGTCTAAAAGTGTCAGCCACGAAGTCAACTCTGTGCGAGTCCAGAAGCTTCTACAAGTGTTGGGCCTTGTTCCAAATCTTCCCATCCGGTAATCTAACTTGTTGTACACGTTCAAAATACTGTTAAGAAGAGTTTTTATGGGAATTAACTCTATTTTCGAATCTAATTAATCTATTGTAATTATCTCTAACCCTACCTTCAATCCCTATAAATAGGACCCCTCCTTATGAGTTTAAAATCAGATTTTCTACCTCTCTTCTATATTATACATCTGTCTCTCTCATCATCTTCAAGACACATAGCCCTAGGTTTGAAACCTAGCATCAATAACACACAACACCGACATAACTTCAAGTTATATTCATAATCTAGCAACTTTGTGAGCGAAAACGCCATGAGAGTAGCCAAAACCTTCAAACCCAAAAGAGTTTTGTATTGTTCATCGACTTTTGTGCCTTTAATCTATAAAGGCTGTGCAAATCAAGCTTGATTGTATAATCAAGCAATTGAGGTATCGAGGTGAGATTTTCGCACATTCTCTTGGCCGACCGTGTCCTGTTTATTTATTTATGTTAGTACTTACTAACCCCTCTTGTAAAGACCCAAAAATTCATGTAAATTTTTTGAATTATAAATGGGGTATATTGAGGAATTTCTTTTAAAGTCTTTATGTGAGTGAGAGAGAGAGAATATTTTAGTTAGTGAGTCAAATTGAAGCTTTCTTGTAGTAAAGGGTGGGAGGTGTAATTTTTACACAATATAGGGTTGGGTGGGAGAGAAAATATCATTTTCTCTCCCCTTTGAAAAACAGTCGGCTTCTCCTCCTTCCTCCTCTCTCACGGTTTCTCCCTCTCTCCTCCTCTCCCACACAAATATCTCAACCACACACAAAACCATCTTGAATCCACCATAAGTCCTTCGTACGCATATCATCTAAGCTGGGTATTCGTGTGTAGGACGGGTATTCGTGTGTAGGAGCTCTAGGAAGCTCTTGTTTCGGTTGATTTCAAGTTTTAAGGCAGGTTTGCAAATTTGGGGGTTTTCCTCAAAACCCATAACAAGTAGGGGTTTCTTCCTTGTTTATAAGTGTTCGTGTTTGTGTGTGTATATGTGTGTGGTCTTAAATCACAAATTTTTATCTTGCTACAAGTGATTTGTGTGGAAACCCACTTTCTAGTCGTTTTGATTTGAATATTGCCTTGATTGCCACTTGTAAATTGTTTTCCCTTCAAATTAGTTGACAAATCACTTTGTGATTTCAGATATTTTGGTGTCTAGATGAACACACATGTGAAATCTGCAGTTTTCTGGGCTGTCTGCTAGTTGCATAAATTTTAGACCGGCGGGAATCCTGACCGTCTGGACGGTTTTTGGTGAATGTCCCTTCATCCTAGTTTTGTGATACTGAAACCCCCTTAATACATGTTTAACTCATGTTTGCACGATTCGTCGAATTATAGGTGATCCCAACTTAGAAACTTGTTGAAAGCATACTTGAATTAAGTTGTTGGTTGTTGACGTAGTACAACGGAATGACACTTGAGGGATACTTGTAGACACGTGGCTTGGCAGGATGAAGGTAGTCGACCAACGTAGCGAACAGACACTTGATTAATCGAAGGATAGATGAAATCTAATGAAACACATGTGGGATTAAGTGAATGGTTGAATTAATATTTTTTTCATCTTTTTATTTACACGAAGGGGACTTCGAGATCCCAAAAGCTTGGAACAATATTAGGTCACCTTTTGGATGCGTGTGGCATCTTCAATCGTGTAGTTCCTTTGAAAAGCGCGTGATTTTACTTTAAAGTTTATAAATGAATTGTACACGCGTTACGTTAATGGTTTGGACTGACCTGACAGTTAGGGATACTTGTGAGATACGTATGGACACATATGTTGACTTCGATATATTTGAAATGAATAAAAAGGATATATGAAAGGGTAGATGAAAACGGACATGGATGTTTTGAGTTATGCGGATACTTAAGGGACACTTGGACACTTGCGGATACTTATGGGACATGCGGATACTTGTGGGACACATGGATGTTTGGGAACACGCGAATACTTGTTGGATACGTGATATTGATTTTTGCATGAGTTATCGGATATGTCTGATATGTTCTAAAAAGGATATTAAATATTTTTGTGTAACTGGAAGACTATGAAATTGTGGTTACTAGAGCCATTATTCGGTGCGTCCCTGGGCAGGAGTATCGAGGCTCGTGAATCTTAGTAGGGGTGAACGAGGCCCATGAAACTCGGCTAAGGGGTCCAAATTTCCTTGGTATTGGGTATTGAAAGTCATGATTAATGGAATAATTGGAAACAAAGGAAAACTTGAACTTTACGGTATAGTAGAGATGGATTTTTTTTTATGAGGGTTGTTGGACCCGATTGGTTGGACTTTGAGAAAATATACGGAGATTTGTTAAGTTGTAATAGTACGATGAGTCACGCGGTGAGAGGAAAATTTGATAATGGATGGTCTAAAGTTAATATCGTGTGGGTGTGAGTAGGTAGTGTGTGTAGAATTGTGATTCTTGTAGTTATGATGAGGTTAAGTGTCTTGAGATTTGTTTGTGAACGTTAAACGTGCATTATTCATCATCCTCATTATGCCTCGTGTATACATTTATATATTTGGTAAAAGATACCTCTACTGGGCGAAGTGAATGCTCATCCCATGTTGTTTTCAGGTACTACTAAAGAGCATGAGTGGTATGCTAGACATGAATGACATTGTGAGAGCATGGCATGTAAGGCACTTGCATCAATTGTAAACTTTGTCTTTTCGGAAGTTAAACTTGTAACATTAATCTTTCTTTTCTTTAACTCATCGGAAGAATATAATAACATTAATATTTTTTAACATGTTTATTCATGGGACAAGGGTGCCCTATTAGAATTGTCATTTGTTATGAATCGGACATGGTGAGGTGACTTTTGAGCAGATATGTAAGGTTTTATTGAGATGTTCTGTGGAAAAAATGTTTAATTTATTTATGTTGAAAATTGAGGGCTTGACATCTCTGCTCATATCTGTTTGTGTTTTGTGTTTTTGATACCGAAAGAGGAACACCAACCGGCCATTGTTGTGTCGGCCGGTTAATCGATTTGCAGATCGTTGATTTGGCCGCCCGACGTATCTCTTTGGCATACAGAGTAGTCAATAATTATAAGGCTTGGTTCAATCATATAACTTGCATCACTGATTCCAATCTCAGGAGTGGAATGTTTGTGTATAAGGTAATATTGACCCTGTATAGATTCATAGTTGTAACTCTAAGAGTGAGCCTTGGAATTACCTGATGAGTAGTCCCAGATCAAAGTAAGGTGGTGCTCCGATCATTTCAGCACCACATTAATATGGATTCATACACTTATTCAATAGTTTCAAAAGAATGTGTGATGATGGAGCACCACATGACGATGCTCCAAGATTAACCGTACTGGCTCATGGGTAAGCCAAGGAGGCGGAGGCTTCCGAAACGCCATTTACACCAAATCAGGGGCCCACATGTTTTGGTAGAGCTAAATAATATGTTAGGTTTGTAACTAATAAAGAGTTTTTTTTTTCTTTTATTCCCTAAACTATCCATATTTGTTGTACTTCGTCCCTTATTTTTTGAAACCTGATATTGGTCCCTTAACTATCTGATTGCAAGAAATTGAGTCCAATTTTTAAACAAGTCTTCACTTTTTTTACGGAAAACCCTCTACAAGCACAAATCTGTGAGCACAAATCTTTATGTGGGACCCAAAAGTGGGTCCCACATGAACAATCCAATCCGTTTATTAATTTTAAAAAATTTTACCGAGTAAGATCAAGCACTTAGTAAAAAATTGGAATGTAAGACCAAGCATTTAGAGTTATTCAATTGAATGATTTTTTACAAGGCCACTCGAAAACACCTTTTAAAGTTAATGGACGGCCCGAATTGTTTGGGTGGGACCCCAAAGTGGACCCTACGAAGTGATCTGTGCACACAGATATTTATGCTTAGCAAGGCTATCACTTTTCCGTCCAAAAAGTGAAGCTTCGTTAACGATTGGACCCAATTTCTTATAATCATATAGTTGAAGAACTAAATTGATAGTTTCAATAGTTTAGGAATGAAGTAAAAAAAATGTAGATAGTTCAGAGGATGAATACAATTATAAAAAAAAACTCATTAATAATATTATCCAACACTTGATTCTAGGCGCACTGAAGTGCATGCCACAACTCAGTGAACAATATGCATTGATCAAACCAAATGCAGATTTGTAGCAGCTAAAAAGACTCCTCTTGGATCTGGAGGTTCTAGAAATCAGCCCCTGAAAATCACCCAAAACGATGTCATTTTGGGTGCCAAAAGGGATAACAAAAAAATCACTCAAAACTACGTTGTTTTGAGTCCTAAGAACATAAGAGATAGGAGTAGACACCCCAATTTAAATCCATTGAAAGTCCTTAGCAATTCTGATGATGAAATGGACCAACCATGCATACCTTGAGGCTCGGAACAAGGTTTGAACTTGCTAAACCATCCAACACCACCATAAACCCTCCTAGAACAACCCAAAATCAACCAAAATAACCAAAATACCCTTCGAACAACCCAAAAACTTCTTTAAAACAAACTCAAGTCTGCACCATCCTCTAGTACATTCAAAACTCTCTTTATTGATATATGATACGTCTCAATCCGTTATGAAATAAGGGAGATGCTCACATTTACCAAAACAACTTGTTTTCCTGACCTTCTAAGTGTAAAATGGTTACATACTTGGATGTACAAATTATTTTGGGTTCAAACCACTTGGGTTAGAAAGTATACTCGACAAGATTTCCAACGCTTCAAAATACGCACAAAATAGAGTTCAGTAGCACTAGATAACGCCACACGAAGTTTGGTCTTTTGTGCAGACCCTTTGAGCGCTCAAAACCCCCGTTGAGCGCTCAAACCCCCTGCGCGCACCAGAAACTTTTCAGAGCATCTTCCAGCTGGTTTTCTGGCTACACTAAGGGCTACTCCTGGTTTCCAAGATTCGTTTTAACTTCAAAAATCCCTCCAACAACATTTCCCTCTCCAATTAGAATTTTAAATCCCAAATCCCTCCAAAAACTCTTTATTTAAACCCCTCTCTTCACTCTTTTTGAATCTCTTGGCTGATTTCTTACACTCTAACACACTTCTACAGCCCTCTCCACTCTCTCTCATCACTTTAATCACATTTTAGCTTCTCTCTCCTCCATAACCACATCCTCCATCATCTTCAAGCTCAAAAACACCTTAAAACTTCATTTCTAAGCCCTAATCACATGTGTCTTCATAAAGTCACCCTTTTACCAAGCCTACCATCCCATAAATCATCCTTAAACTCATATACTTACCTCAATTAGTCCCTATTACTCACCAATCACCTCTTTCAAGCACCGAAATACTCCAAAATCTCTTCTTTAAGACCAAATACACATGGGTCTTTAAGAAACCAACTACAATAGCCCCTCTCTCACTATAATAAGTCATCACAGCCCATACATTCCATCAATTTCATCCAAACCCACCTCTTCCATCAAAACCCACTTGATCATGTCCAAAATGATCATCTAGCTCCAAATACATCCCCCATACACCCCAAATAACCACCCAATCAGCCTTACACTCACACTCATCTATCCAAAATACCTCACCTTAAGCCCATGACCTGAGCCATTACTCCATCATTCAACAAAACCACAAGTTCAAGCCTTGATCATAGCCAAAAAGGTAGAAAAGCATGCAAAAAATCACGTTTTGGTCAATCTGAGGGTGACTAGTAAGCTCATGTAGGTTCCAAGTACCTTTTGCGAGCTTACAATGTCCAAGAAACAAAGAAAGTTAGTTTTTGAAAATTGCAGGTCAGTAGGGTTTGAGCGCTCAAACCCCCTCTTTGAGCGCTCAAACTGTTTTGGCCATTTTTTGATTTTTGTGCTTCTTGATGTTTTCTCATGATGATATCATCATTTGATGGCTTTTTGTTGGTTTAAATGTTTCTAAATCAGTTTGCTTCTCTCTTGATCATTGATAAACAAGCCAAAAAGCCATGGAAATGATATTCCATCATCATAAAGCAACGAATAATCTTGTCTTATGAGATGAATGAGGACATCTCATTCTTATTAATGATGACCAGTACCTCAAAGTTCGTAAGAAAACTAGAAAATCACAAAAGCTCACAATCCCAGAATAGGGTTTGAGCGCTCAAACATTATTCTGCCCTATCTTTGCTTTTTGCTTATTTCAGCTCCAAATCATGTGTCCAAGCTTATAATGGTGTGTGTGTGTGTTGATATTGTGCTTAAATCAGTCTGATCCCCTCTCTTTCTTACTCTAACCATGCTCGTGCATTGGCTTAAAGTACATTACTCACTCATGCAAGCTCACCAAGTTCATTTAATCAATGGTTCTAGAATATTAGAGGCATTTCCATCATTATATGTTGATTTGAGGCTGTTGATGATTCAAACAAAGGCAGAACAAGTACAAGAGCATACAAATCAGGAAGAGGGTTAGAGCGCTCAAAGGTCAAACTATCTTCTGGAATTTCATACCTTTTTACTCCTTTGGTCTACAAATCTTGTTCTATGTGCTCTTGTAGCTTTTTTCTTTTAGATCCTTCATCTATCAGTACTAGTTACATTATTTGGTTCATTAGCAAGCCTTAAATCCAACATTGGATGATTATTCTGTCTTTTATGAGCTGCAAAAATCCAATTTCAAAAGGTTAAACAAGCTTTGGTCATATTTTCAATCAACCAGAATCAACAGAAGCATATGTGGTTGAGGAGGGTTTGAGCGCTCAAACCCTCCCTTTGAGCGCTCAAACCCCAAACACGGGATCAGATTGGTTCAGTTCCATAACAATTTGCAGTGTTCTTTCTGGTCATTTTGTATTGTTTTGTATATTCTAACACTGTTATTCACTGCTTGATGTTCTTGTTAGTTCATATTCGCATATCATCATCATCATCAATGTAGTTCACAAAGCACAAGCATACACCATAACCTTCTTGTTGTGTTCACCATCGTTAAATGCCTCCCGCTCCCCGTTCCCCATTAATTTGCTCAAAGTTGGATCTCAAACATCTTATATAATCTCACAAAATACTTAGTAGAGACCGGTTTTCGAACCGGGCAAGGGAGGTGCCGTAAAACCATTCCTCCCTCGTAACCAAGCTCCCCAACCTAAGATAATATGGTGATGACAGACCAGTATTTAAACCTTATCCTAAAAATGAGGCACGAGTCAATCGAGTTCAATTCCTCAGGGACAATCCGCTAAAACCCGGGTGCGACTCCGAATCGAATCCCATCGTGGAGGGAAGTCCACAATAGGGCTTTTTTAGAAACGTAATTCCCACTAGATCAAGGGTTCAACTTAATTACTACTAGGCCAAGTGTTTTTTCTTTTTCTTTTTTTGAAAACCGAAACAACCGTGTGCATTATTCCTAGGTCAATTTTTTTGGGGTTTAGACACTTAGGATATCATATGGTTTCATAAAGTTTTAAAAGTTGAGGCACTTTCATGGGATTTTGGGGTTTAGGCACTTTTATACAATTTAGGGGTTTAGGCACTTTTCATACGGTTTAGGAGTTTAGGTACTTTCAAACGGTTTTGGAGTTTAGGCACTTTCATACGGTTTAGGAGTTTAGGCACATTGGGTTTAGGTTTTAGTCGCTTTGAATTTAGGCACTTTGAAAAAAAAAAAAAAAAAAAAACCAACTTGACCCGGTGAAAATTATTTTCTCCAAAGTGGACTTAGTGGTAATCGCCCAAAAAGACGTAGTTTTGGGCGATTTTCAGGACTCAAAACGACGTAGTTCTGAGTGATATTCTGTTATCCCTTTTGGCACCAAAACGACGTCGTTTTGGACAATTTTCAAGGGGTGATTTCTAGCACCTCCGGATCCGCGGATCCGGGGTGCTAGAAATCACCCTGAAGATCGCTCAAAACAACGTCATTTTGGGTGATTACCACTAAGTCCACTTTTGAGAAAATAATTTCCACTGGTTCAAAGTTAGTTTTTTTTATTTATTTATTTCAAAGTGCTTAGATTCAAGGTGCCTAAACACTAAACCCCAAGTGCTTAAACTCTCAAACCGTATAAAAGTGTCTAAACATCAAAATCCCATGAAAGTGCCTAAACCCCCAAATCCCATGAAAGTGCCTAAACTACTAAAACCCTATAAAGTGCCTAAACCCCAAACCGTATGAAAGTGCATAAACCCCAAAAATCCCATGAAAGTGCCTAAACTTCTAAAACTCTATGAAACCGTATGATACACTAAGTGCCTAAACCCAAAAAAAAAAAAAAATGACCTACGAATAATTCGTGTGGTTGTTTCGGTATTAAAAAATAATAATAATAATAATTGACCTGGTTTCAACCCTTGACCTAGTGGGAATTAAGTTTCCAAAAAAGCCCTATCTTTCCTAAGACTCAAAACGACATAGTTTGAGTGATTTTTTTGTTGTCCCTTCTGACGCCCAAAACGACGTCTTTTTGGACAATTTTCAGGGTGATTTCCAGGGCTGATATCCAGCACCCCAGATCCGAATTATTGTGGACAATACCTTATCATTAAGACTTGTAAAGTGCAGTTCTTTAAGACCGATGCATCTCTTTATTTTCACTTCGAAATAATAAGGCGCATCTCAAACCAATTACTCCTCCATTTCTTTTTAAATGTTCAACTTCTTAAATCCAACTTTTTATAGAGACATCATCGTTACACTTTAGAAATTTTAACTTTCCATTATTGTCCTTGATGGCGATATCGTCATTACACTAACTTTTCAAAATGGGATCTACTTTGGGTAAAATGGGAAATGTACCAACTTTTTACCCACTAACCTTTCGACATGGGCACTTATTAAAGAACAACTCAAAATGTAAGGAATTGATATTGACACTCCCCAATTTGTTAATGGCACTCCAAATGGAAGTGATAATATCAATCCCTATATGGACTTGATATTGACACTCCCCTTATTAATATTAGCACTCCCCCATTAACTATTTGGGGATTGCTAATATCAATTTCCAAAATATAATAGTGGATCATAAAAAAGGGATGAAAGAAGTTCATATTATTTACTCATTTTGATGATTCCTATTTTATTTTTTCAGATAAAAAAATGTATAAGAGCCCATCTTCGGAGTTCATTTTAGACCCCCCAAGTTCCTGAGCCAGCTGTGTTTGGGAGCATTGAATAATTAGACTACACGATGTATGGGGTCCCCAGTTCATACGAAATATGCGTGCTACGTAAAAATATGTCTGTCTTCGGCTTTTTGGAGAAAGTATAGGATTGGAAAGGTTACGAAATGTGAGCGACTCTAATGTGGTCCTGTCTTGGAAAGGTTACTTCTGCAAAAAAGTTAAAAATTTACAATGATAAAGGCCCATTTCTTTGGGCCATATCAAAGATCGAATCTGAAACAGATAAGTCCATTAAATATCTACTATTTCCCTCCGTCCCTTTTTTAAGTGATACCTTTGAAAAACATGTATTTTTATGGGCGTTAAAAAATGTACTTCCGTAGAAAGTTTTTATTTTTTGCACCAAATAAAAGTCCTCAATGAGCACTTTAATCTGGTATAAAAAAATTAAAAAATTATATAAAGAAATATGTTTTTTAAGGGTTTGAAATTGCATGTATTTCGATAGGGATCGCTCAAAAGGGGACAGAGGGAGTACTAAACAAAAGATAATTCAGGAAAAATATCGACTAAACAAAAGATAATTCATTTCCTGATTCAGGATTTTTTTGTTTTTTATTTAGACGGTAAAGGGTGTTTGGACCAATTGATTCTTATTCACAATGGTGAACTTACCAACATTTAATAACCTATGTATTCCTAAGATAGGGTATGGGCTTCTGAATTCGGCCTTGTTCGTTTTGGTTTTCAAGAACCGGTTTTTTCAATTATTATTCAATTATTATCCCTATTTTTAAAAATTATTTTTATTTTTCTCTCTATCTCTCTCCAATCATTAATACCTATTTTTTAATTATTATCTCTATTTCTCCCTCTAATCATTACAAAAACCAAAACTCAAAACTCAAACCAAACACAACCCCAAATTGTAGTAGTCCCATGATAATCTCTCTAAAAATGAGCACCCATATGGGCAGCCCAATAATATTACAATCCCTGGAATAATCGAATTTCAAGGACAATTCCATCCCAAGTAATCCCGAAGGGCATTAAATGCACACGACAGGCATAGCAGCAGAGATGGTGACCCATCGTTTTAGGGGTACGAGCGGAGCCAAGTTTTTTAGTGCTCGAGCTCGGTTCAGTAAATAAATGAGCCTAAAACTCGAGCTCAAGCTTAGCTTGTTTGTAACTAAGCCGAGCCCGGTTTAATTACTAAATGAATGTAAACAATCCGAGCCTATACAAATGAGCAGAGCTTTTTCAAACCGAGCCGAGGTTTCTAACATCGAGTTCGGCTCATTTTCTACATGACCCTAAAACTCAAGCTCGAGCCCGGCTCGAGTACTGAACAAGGAGAGCCAAGTCTCGAGCTGCTCACAAGCAGCTCTATTCGTTTGCAACCCTGCTTCCTTCCATCCGGGTTCCTGCCCACCAATTCTCTTCATCTGATTTCCTGTTCACCAACGCCAAATCCCTTAGTTTTAGCAGAATTTTGTAAGTGCTACATACCCAGAAAATACACTTAGAATTTGAAATCAGTGGCCTGGATTCACATAGATTCACTTGGGAGTGAATCTGAGCGATTGATTTTAAAATTCTAGATAATTTTCTGGGTACGTAGATTTTCCCTTTGTATACAGTTGTGAGATAATTAGTTGCACTCCATGAGAGCGTACCAAATTTGAACATTTCAAACACTGAATAATGACATACATCTATAATGTATGAGAGACTACGAAATGGTGAAAACTAAAGTTTAATACAGACAGAGCCGACTTTGAGCTAAAACTCGAGGTTTGAGAGTCCTCAAAATTTACACATTTTTGGATTCCCTTCCTCTTTCGTACCCCTTATAACCGACTAACCGTCCCAAAAAAAAGTGTCTATTTTCTTAATCTTCGTTTTAGGCCCACGAAAGTCGGGGCTGGCTCCAGAGAAGAGAGAAATAGAAATTTAATAAAACAATTGTTCATTCAAGATTAACGTTTGAGGACCATACTGGTGCTCATTCCAAATTTAAGAACGAGCACTAATCTCATTCATCAACATGTAATATGTGGGGTTTGCTTCTCCGATGAACCTCTTTGAACCTTTTGAAAAGCGTGAGAAGGATAATGAGGTGGATGAACTTCGCTTGAAACCTAGCAAGCTCGTCTGAGAAGAAGACCTCACAGGTAACACCAGCGTCAGCGCCTAGCCCAGACGGTGGTTGTCACGCCCTGCTTTTTAACAATACAAATATCACCAATATCCACGTGGCACGAGTCAAAAGTCCACAACTCTCCATTTGGAAAATCTAAGTCAAAGTTCCATTACATACTTTTATCAAAGTTAACAATTCTCTCAGTGGCACTACATCGTTCCCGGATGCATAATTACCAAAAAAAATACAAGTTTAAAGTTATTACATAAGTCCAAATTGTCAAAAGATTGAATAACCAATGGTTACATTATCATTTATCAAAATACAAAACTTGAGATGGAAAAATAACTTCATGCATGCATAAGCTTCACATAATGCATCACTCCACAAGCATCCGATCTCATGCTCCATGTTGTGTACCTAGGAAAGATAGGGTGAGCTCACTAGCTCGTAGGAAAACCATACTACAGCCGCTAGGCATATAAATATGATGAGTGCACGTGATATGAATTTAACATGAGAAGAAATGATCAAGGAACATAACGGAGGCTAAGACAAGTAAGACGTGTCCAAGAAGTAACCACGTGCTCGAGTGACATCAAAGTGTCCAAAAAGATTTCAAAGTGTCCCAAAATACCCATTAGTTCATTAAGTTTGTCAAAATCACCCACAAGTATCACACATGTCTACAATCGTGTCCAAGTATCCAATGTTACCAAAATACCTTATGTACCTCAAAACATTTTTATTTCCAACTTTGTCATAAAATCAACCATTAAATTTTTATAGGGAATAACTCCCTCTGCCGGATTTCGCGGGCTCCGTGCACCCATGGCCCGAATACACGGGTAGTAACATATATATAGGGACTCTGTCCCTCTGCCGGATTTCGCGGGCTTCGTGCACCCATGGCCCGATACACGGGTATTAACATCTATATAGGGACTCTGTCCCTCTGCCGGATTTCGCGGGCTCCGTGCACCCATGGTCCGATACACAAGTATTAACATATATATAGGGACTCTGTCCCTCTGTCGGATTTCGCGGGCTCCGTGCACCCATGGCCCGATACACGGGTATTAACATATATATAGGGACTCTGTCCCTCTGCCGGATTTCGCGGGCTCCGTGCACCCATGGCCCGATACACGGGTATTAATATATATATATATATACAGGGACTCTGTCCCTCTACCGGATTTCGCGGGCTCCGTGCACCCATGGCTAGGGACACCAAACGGGTGATCCCTAGAATCGTTAAACCATTTTTATCATCTCAGACATTTATTTCATCAAAACATTCGATGTATCCCATTTCTTTCAAAATATCACAATTTTTCGCCAAATGGACCAACCAATTCAAAAGAATACGTGTCCGATACATATAACGAATTGTCCAATATAATCACGTGTCAAATCCCGTATGTTAATGATTTTCAAAATGGTTTTGGGGTTACTACATTGCAATAAGTCAAGTACACGAAGATACGGACGATTGGAGGCCAAACGGACGTCAAAGGGTGGTCGGAAACTACCCAAAAATTGGGACAGCTCACTGGAAAACAGGGGCAGCAGCTGTATTGTCCAGAAAATGACAGATTTTCACCTCTTAAGGTGTGGAATTTCAACCCAAATGCAAATTAGATAGTTAAGGCTCAAACTAGAGATGCTAGGCAACAATTAAACATGGAGGGAGACCAATTCCACTCCCAATTTCATCAATCAACCACCAATTTCATAGATCACAAAATTAAAGTGAGAAAAACCCACACAAAGAGGGAAAACATGAATATCAAAGAAATTGAAGCCAAGAACTAGATATATGCTACAAATCACAAGTATATAGCTAGAGAAGGTAGTAATTGTTTCCCTACCTCATGGGTTAAGCTCCAAATGTGTAGAAAATGCAAAACCCTAGGTTATGAAGCTTCCAACCCGAAATAACCCCTTCACACGCGAAACCAATGAACCCCGGACTCCATATTACGCGTAGAAGATGAATCTTAAGTTGGATCTTGAAGAGGTTGAGAGAGAGTGGTGTATTTGGTAAGTAAAATGAAGAAAAAATGGAGAAGAGGGAGGGAGGAGGGGCCGGCTGTCGAGATAGAGAGAGAGAAGGGGATTTTGTTTTATGTTTTGTATGCACACACATATGTAATTACACCTCACACATTACACATACACCCCTCATGTTTCAAAAACATTTTAAAGACACCCATGTGCAATGAAATGACTCCACATTGGCCCACTTAACAAAGTTTTCATTTCCTCACATTTACCCAACATACAGGTCCTTACACACTGTGCCAACAAGGCATGTACCAGAACAATACTTATTTTCATAAACCAAACTTAAGTAAAGACCTTTACTTTAATTTATTTATGAAAATAAGGAAGTACCCTCTATTTGGAAACATTGGCATTTACAAAATTTTGAAATTCTAATCAAATCAAAATCTCATCCCCTCACTTTTAGTACAAAATCGAAAATGGTCACATTTTTCTCCGAAGAAAATGGGCAAAAGATGACTTTGCCTTACTCAAAAATAACTTCCAATTATACCATTTTGATTAGAAAAATCCAAGGAACAATTACCGGGACTTTTTATTGGCCAAAACGAAACTTCTCCAAAAAGTGATTTTTCATACAAGTCCTTGCATCACACCCAACTTTTATTTTTAAAAAAAAAGTAATTAAATTTTCCGGGTCTTTACAGTGGTGGTCCGAGAAGGCACTCCGACAGTCTAGTATAAGTCACTGGCGGTGAGAAATAAGGCTGGAAATGTACAAAGTGTTTTTTTTTTTTTTTTTCGAGGGAGAGTGTGTGGAGAAGAGATCCCTTGAAAGGGGAACAAGCCCCCCCTTTATAGGCCAAGGGAAACTTGGTCACTAAGTCAGTCGTGACCCTCACACGGGCCGTTCATACCTGAATCAGCGCATGGGCGAGCAATGAGTGTTTCACCATTTCGGTTGACGTCATGCTCAAGTTAACAAACTTGGGAATACCGCCCAGTCCGTCACGTGGTCCGTCAGACGCCTCGAGCACATCGTCCAGACACCGCCTGACACCACTTCAATCACATTTGTCACACATCAGGAGACTTCTCTAGTACAAAGCCTCTGAGCCCCCACTCCCTCGGCGTGGTCTTGGTCCAGGATGAACATGTCCAGCGCCGAGTGCCAAACACCGAGGCCGAACGGGAGGCTCGGGGCATGTGGGCCCTGACTCATCGACTCGGAGCATATGCCGCGAGGCTTAGCATGCTTCCCCCCGAAGGCCAAATCGATTACTCCCACCTTTGTAGGGGTGTTAGCAGATTTTTCCCGAGTTCCCATCACGCCGAATGGCGCACAATCTCGGCCCCTCGGCGTCAGCTACTACTAGGAGAATCTGGGGGCCGAACTAACCACATCAACGAGCCGAAGGTCCACCGGGCTCAAGGTCTCGGCTCTCGGACGTGGCCCGGGAAAGACCCCTTTCAGCGGTCTCCTCCGCCGAGGATGTGACGCTAGGAGACTAGGTAAGCTGACCCCGCCATCCTCTCGGCCACTACATAATATGTCAGGTTAGTTATAATTTCTGTGTACAACACTAATTATTGAAAGCTCCAGTGCATGTGATGTGACCCCTGACTAGAGTAATCATTCCATGCTCTTGGGGCAACTCAACAAGATGCCTAACACCTTTATCCACTACACATTATACTAGTCTCTACAAGAATGTATAGCAGATAGGGATGTTGGAGTACCACGTGAAAATGTCTCAAGACCATGGAATAATTGATCTTGCCCTACATTGACAAACCACTATAAACTCGATCCGAAATAAAGTTAAAAAATATATTAATTCGAGATTGGCACCATCAAATGTAATTCGAGCAGTTACATAGCTGAGGTATCGAGTTTGGCTCATTTATTTAACGAGCCTATAACCGAACTCAAACGAGTTTAATCTTAACTATCCAAACTCAATCGCGTTCAATTTTAATGAGCCGAACTTTTGATTTGGTGAAGAACTCACTACTCAAAAGATAACTACGTCTACTGCTATGACAAGAACAAATCTAGTAAAACCCTATCCGTCCAACAAAACAACAACATCCACTTGAACCCGATTATGCTGTTTGAGAGCCGAAAACATGTTGGACTGGTATAGGTAATAGTTGTGGGCCTTATGGCCGCTAGTTGTCTGGCTGGACCTTTTGCAGGCTGCCTTGGTTGTTTGTGCTATAGTTCAACCCCGTCCTAACTGAAATTTAAGCAAATCCATGTATCATAATTCCAATGACATGTAAATTAACAGTTTTATAAGTATTTAACTATTTATTACTATCCATGAAATTCCATAGAGATCCCCTCATCTATGTCTCTGGGACACGGAGACTCCTAATGTTTAAAAACGCTCGAATGCACCCTCTCATCTATAAACGTTACCCAGCTTGACCCATTCTGTTAAAAGACCGTTAAGTGTGAAGGACAAATATTATGAATTGGACAAAAATACCCTTATTTTACAATATTTGCCAAAAATAGATTACCAAAACAAAAACCATAGTGGGGGAATAAATTACAAAAATGATAGGTACACACCCTCTCAATCACTCCCCACCACACCCTCTCTCACATGTGTGGTGGGGCTCGCCCGGTGGGCCCCAGTGGGCCCCACCACACATGTGAGAGAGGGTGTGATGGGGAGTGGTTGAGAGGGTGTGTACCCATAAGTTGAATCAAAATCGAAGCTTCCATCCGGTCTCTGAAAACAAAAACGAAAACAAAACTATTCGTCGATTCCTTAAACTTCTTGAAGATTGGTTAAGTTAGGGAATGGGAGTTTGATTACGATTGGTACCTATATCGGATGAAACCAAAAATGATTTTATTGTTCTTTGGGGGGAAAAACTCACATCGTGGTACAATTAGCAATTTGGGTTCAATTGGAGTAAGATTTGGAATTTTTAGTTCCATCGGTGATTGAGGATGAGTGGGAGAAAGAGGGAGGGAGGCAGGGAGGAAGAGCGAGAAAGAGATGGAGAGAGACTAGGTTTGATTTTGCATTGAATGTTCATTTGAGTTTAGTGGTTTCGGTTTGATACATTTGGAATCCACTCATGGGCAGAGCCAAAACGTGATGGCAGTGTGGTCTATTACTTAAAACATAACAATAGGGCGGTAAATGAACTGGGCCGTTCACGAACTATTCGAGGCTCGGTTCGGTAAGAGCTCGTTCGAGTTCGATTCGTCTACTAAACGAACTGAACTTGAACCTCAATATTAGGCTCGTTTCATAAATAAGCCGAACTTGAACCTAAGTGGATTCGGCTCAGTTAGGCTCGCGAATCTGAGGTCAAAATGTAATTAATAATACTTTAGGGCTCTACATGTAAATATTTTGGCCTTGTTCGGTTGGGAGTCTTAGTTTAGTTTAGTTTAGTTTTGATGATGTAAGCAAGTGTAATAAGTAGAGAGAGATAGAGAGAAAAGTGAAAAAATGATGATGTCAGCAAAACAGAAATTGCCCAAAACTGCCCCAAAACTGGGTACCGAACATTGCCTTTATAGTTGAGAAACTTTTATGTAATTTGTTCTTCTTTTATCCCTAACTAGAGTACTCTACTACGAAAAGATGAGTTTTATCCCTAACTAGAGTACTCTATTTAGTTCTCAATATTTTTTTTATGGTGTTGTTTTTCTTTTGATTTCTTGATTATTGTGGTAGATTTGTTTATTTTTGTTTGATTTCTTGTTATTGTGGTAGATCTACATGTAACATTGTTTTGAAGCATATCTCTTTCCCCTCTAAGTTTGTGTTCTATATTGCTACCGAGCTTGATTCGAGCCTAAATTTGGCTCGGTTCGGCTCGTTTGAGTTTAACGAGCCCTACTGAGCCGAGCCTGAGCTTTGAAATTTTTTCACGAGCTGTACTTGAGCCCACTTATCTAGGCTCGAATCGAACCCAAGCCGAACTCAAGCCTGACTCATACCTTAACGAACTAATCCTGAACCTCATAGGGTTTAGCTCGATTCGGCTCGTTTACAGCCCTACATAACAATGAGGAAAAAAATACACCGACATGCGAAATCGAAAGGAATAGAATATACATCTATTACTAATAACATACAATTTCAATTACAATTGTTCTTCAAAAGCTACACTGAAATGATAAACACAAAGTAGTTAAGTAGATATGCATATACCTTCGTAACATATAACCGTGTTCACAATCGACCCCAAAAAGCTACACTTAAGAAACAAGTCAGTGTTCACCTCATTAAAGCAGTTATTTAGTTGTTGGAGTTGCATATCTATGAAAGTATATAATAATTGGATGTGAGGATTAGTGGTTCAAAACTTCTAAATTCGTCCAAGGCAGTGATGGACTGCGAGAGAGGATTTCCATTCCAGTTGAACAAACCAAATTTGCTTGGTTCTATTTTTCATGCAGAGTGTTAAACAGAGAGAGAAAAAATCATGTGTGGTAAGGACAAGTAGTTGTAGTATTCGCCAAATTCTTGGGGCAAGAAGCACCATATATACGGTGCAAATATGCAAAATTCTCAAGAATAGTACACCTAACCTATGGGAAAATGGCACCTCAAGTGACCCCACTTGACCCGCTCTCCCTCCGCCCCTAAATCCATTGGCTATATTGCATATTTATATATTGTGTATGTATGTAAATATTATGTATATATTGAGATATGTTTATTTATAGATCTTTGGAATCAATTGTCTACAACTTCTTCAACGGTTTGAAATATATATATACCCCTTCTAATAAAAGATCCCTTACTTTGCCATGGTAAGGGACTCCCATTTTTCGACCATTTTCCGATTGAATTTTGATGATCTGAAGCGTTCAATGTGTTTAGAACACGTTTTTAAAGCTCTACGTGAGGAAGAAAAAAAAGACCGGGAAGGGCTTCATCCGAGTAGTTTTTCATAAAAACCGTATATGTAGTTTTATGAAAAACTGTTCGAATGAAGCCCTTCCCAGTGTTTTTTTTTTTTTTTATGATTTCTCGCATGAACCCTTAAAAACACGTTTAAACACATTGAACGGTTCGGATCATCAAAATTCAATCGGAAAATGAGAGTCCCTCACCATATCGAAGTAAGGGATCCCTTATTAGAAGCTTAGTGTGTGTGTGTGTGTGTACACACACCAAGCTTCCTATCCAAACCCTTAAAATGCGGACTCCGTCCACACCTCATAGATCCTGATCAAATTTCAATGATCCAAACCGTCCAATGTGTCTAAAAGGATTTTTAAGGTTTCCTACGAGAAATCAACAAAAAAAAAAAAAAAAAAGTCGGGAATGACTTGATCCAAGCAGTTTTTCATAAAACTGAACATATACAAACTATATATGTAGTACAAAAATATATTGGTATGCATATATATATGTGATAGGCGCGCAATATCTCTAGATATAAGCGCCTAAGTAGGGCTAATCAACGCGTTAAAGGCGCTGTTTTATTTCATTTTCCACTTGATGCGGTGTGTCTTTGGGTTTTCTTGTTTTTGGTTGTTTTGTAGGGAACAGGCTGGGAAGAGCGCATGAAGTGGACACATGGCGGTCAGGCACGAAGGGAACCAGTGGGGCCCAAGTGGGGACGGCCAAGCAAGCTGAGGAAGCAAGTTAAAGGTCTCGGTATCGATACAGTGATTGTCCTGTATCGATACCCGAGTGATCATCCGCGAACAGAACCTATGGGTATCGATACAGGACTTCTCCTGTATCGATACCGAGGGCGTTATAATTAATTTTGACTTTGTTACGGATTTTGACTTCGGGAGGGGGTATAAATACCCCGTTTTTAGGGCTAATTAGGGTTCCACGAATTATTATTAGCTTTCTTACTTTTCGAAGTTCGGCTACAGTTTTTACTTCAGCATTCTACGTTTCAAGTTTGTTCTGGATTTTCAGAATTCCAGCTTTGGATTGGTGTTCCGTATTGCTAATTAAAATCAAATTCTTTCTTCGCAATTACGGTATTGTTCTCTATTGTTCTTCATATTTAATCTTTCAAGCATGTCTAGATCTAAGATTATTTTGATTTCTGCACTTTATTTTAATATGTGTGAGTAGTCGTATTGAGTGCGGCCGCGGGACAAGGTGTCCCGTGGCTAGGCTGATTCATATTCCACCTCGGTGCCGAATCACTTTAATTGATGCGCAGTTTCTGAATACGGAATTTTTCTAGCAAACAAAACCCGGGCATCGCCCATTCTAAATTGCGCAGGAATTGGTGACAAGTGGTGTGCACTTGTTAGGAACTAATTCCATATTTTTAAACCTATTAATTAAATAATTGTGGCCCGAGTGAATGTGGATTAGACTAGTTGCGGGCACCGTAGTGCCCACGGCTGTGCTCTCCTGTTTAAATTCAGAGTTCAGTAATTAAATTAGTTCAAGTTAGATAATTAATTAAACCAATTGAGCAAAGGGTGGCTACCTGAGAGCCAGTTACAAACGTATAGCTAGCATTGTTTGGGTCAACACCGTAGACCGTCTCTGTGGTTCGACTCCGGTACTTCCGGATTTATTGTGCTGCACCGGTCGATAGTCCTACGCTTGGGACGAAATTCTTAGTTAAATTTTAATCACCCGAACGGTCAAGCAATATGGTCAATGTGGTCGATTTTTATAGATGAGAGGGGGTCAATGTGGGCAATTTTTAAGGGGTAGAATAGTCATTTCCGTCATTGCGTCAATGGGGATAGGTTTTTTCCCCTTTCAAGTAGATGAGGGGGCGTGTTTGGGCATTTTTAAACGTTATGGGTCTCTGTATCCCAGAGGCATAGATGAAGAGATCTCTGTGGAATTTCATCAAAAGAAAACTCCAAAACTAGACACAGTAACACAAAGACTACCAAGTACCAAACCCATCGGTTTTTCTAGTTTTTCTTTACTGGGGGAGCACAGAAGAGTTGAAATCGGGGACAAATTATTAATTTTCCTCCTTTTCTTGGGCAAGCCCTTGTCAAACCAACTTGTAAGTTGTAACCTTTTTAAAGACATTTTTTTCTCTAATTGAACAACTTTGCAAGCATCCGTTAAACCACGTAGCCCTCATGAAAATGACTCTTGCCTGCAGATGTAAAGACAATAACTTTTTAAAAGAGACCACAGTTGACAGTTCGATTCTCTCCAATTTCCTTGAAAGTTCTATTTGGTTCATGAATTTTGTGGATGAATTTTGTGGAAGTAATAAAAAAGCGGTCAATGGAAAGACGCAAAAAAGAAGTACGGTCATGTACCACAAAACTGACTTATTCACAAAATTGACTTTTGCGCTTTACAAAAAAGGTCATTCTTTCATAATACATCAACTCAACTTCACTCAGTAAGCTACTTCTACTAACTTATTACCAATAAGTCAATTTGTGAAACACCCCGTAATTCAGAAATCTTCGTACTTTGATCCCATCATTTTTGTTCTTCCTAGGTACCTTATCACATTTCTTTTCCAAATACAACCCCAAGCAATATTAGCATCTGACATCTCCAGAAACTCAGTTCATAGATCAGATTTACTTTTGAGTATAACCCTCAGTACACCAAATTTAATTTATACGTCATATTTATTTCCTGTTTGGTATTTAAGGATGAAAAATGTTTAGTATATATAGATGTTCAGACACGGATCCGGAAAAAAAAAATCCACGATTGTATAATGAGTTTGAGTCACACATCTAACAAACAAGAGTCCATCTGCATCAAACGGTTTTGTATCCATAGCATTGTTGTTTAGGGTTTAATTACGAGTATATTGGCTTATTAACACCACATTAGACCCCCACCCAGCAAAAGAAGAAGGCTTTTGAGGTGTCATGTGCTTTAGAATTCTTAAACCAGTTAGAATTAGAGTGCATGACTACCACCACCTGCTCAAGCAAAAAATTAGTAAAATCCTCCAATGAAGCTCACATCACATGCACAACTTTTTTGAGCAAGTGCCTCGGAGCTACTATGTCCCACCTGCAATCACTTTGTGACCGAATTTTCATGAGATGAAAAACTTGCCCATCTTTTGGTCCTGAAATTCTGTGGCTAGAGTCCCTTTTGCCTCTGACTAGTCTAGTTGGAGTGGTGTTCCATGGTCCCCCCAACTGTGCCCAGAAATAGAAGCTTAAATCCTTGTAATAAAGTTGTTCTGTACTCAGTTCGGTTGAATCAAGTGAGAATCTTTTTAGTCCTTACGGTTCTCACGTGATCTAACCGTTGAAAATGCACCAGAACGGGGGAATAGGAAAATTTGGGTACAGAGGTTTTGAGGGGCAAAATTGGTACCCAAACATTTGAAAACGGAAGATCTGAGAAGACAAGGAAGCCGTATGGCAAGGTTTTCTCAAACCTGGTCAAGATTTCAAGGTGGTCATCGTAACGACAGTAAAAATGCAAGAAAATTATCCACTCACAAAACCCAGACACTAGATTAGTACATTTCTCGCCGTCATAAGAAGTATACATTTATACAGGCTGACAGTAATTCAAAAGCAGGAAACACACTACAACCCACAAGCCCCAGGTATTCACAAATTCCAATTCTAATGACCTTTACCATGTTTCTTTAGTACTACTACTAATAGTCTACCGCTTTTGAACCAAAAAGAACAAGAACCAACCATTTTAATTTACTTCAACTTTCACTTGAGCAAGCTCCAAAAAAACTGAGCGACCCGCATTTAAAACCAATGTACCCTTTTTGGCGATCGAAAACGCCCAAAAGATTTGAACTTAGAAAAGTAATCCAACCTCACAGTTCAGATTTGAGATCTGACTCCAAGCTTAAAATGGTTCCTTCCCCTTCTAATGATGACAATGGAAGCTTGCACCCAGGACGCATCTTCTTCACCTCCTCGCTGCTATATATGAAGATCTTCTTAACCATATTACAGAACTCTCTGAGATGAAATTTCAAAAAGAAAATTAAATCAAAATAACAAACTTGGTGATAATTAAAGAAAATTGAGAAAAGTCAAAATTTTCAAGCTACTCACGGCCATGGATCATCACCAACGAGCATCATATCACCCTCATCATCTGTGTAAACAACTTCCCATTTATTTCTCGGGCAAAGCTCCCCTTTAATTTCAAACATCTTTTCCAGTTCATCAATTAGTGTACCATACCCTTCCAAAGCAGTCAAGTCAACAGCACGACCAACAGCAACCCCTTGCATTTGAACCTAGCATACATACCAACAACAGAATTCAGTGAAGTTCTAACGATCATAATTGTTACATCCAGATCCAACTTAAAGCCAACAAAAAGCTGTGTTTCACCTTTGTACGCGTTCTTGTGGAATTAGTGGAAGCATGCTTGCTCTGTGTGTCTTTTGTTAATCCCTCTAATTGAACTTGCTTCTGTTCCTTTGAGGACTTCAAAAGGTCTTCATTTTGAGGCGTCTCTGCTTCAGAAACCAGAACTGGTGTGGTACCTTTGGCACCAGTAAGCGCAGCACTTGGGCATGGCAGTTCCTTTTCTAGATGAGCAGGACTGTTAGAGTAATTTTTCAGGTCAATACCAAATAACCGACAACCAGTAGAAATAGTCTCAGATTTTCCCCCGCTTTCCACCTGACCTGGTGTTGCATTAATGCTAGGCCTTGATGAAACATGAGAGGCATAATCGGGAACAGATCGATGTGCGGCAGCATTTTTGTTGTCGCCTATTGTGTTGCCATGCAAATTTAGAGAACCATTCCCTAGTGGAGAAGGAGGCCAGATTCCATCTGCTGCCCATGCCCTTGAGCTACAGCAGCTACTGTTATTAGCATAACTGCTGTGGAGATCTTTCTGAGTTGGAGTCCACATACGTCGGCTTTCATTACTTTGGACATCAGTCGTGTTACTACCTACGTGGCTGAATTCAACTGATGGTGCTGATCTAGGATACCAGAAGGCAGAAGCAGCTAAACTGGTAGTATTTTCTACAGTTACAGATGCAAACATAGTAATACTCAAACTCAGCGTTCATTTACTTTAAAAAAACCTAGGAAGCAGTTGGTTTAACATACCTGCAACTGGAAGACCAACGGGTCTGGGCCTCTTGCTCTTCATTGCTGGTGGTGGAGAGAGGTTCATCGGAGCAGAAGCTACAAAGGGATCTATCTCCCATGGTGAAACCCTCTCTGGCCTTGTTATGGTTGCAGGTTCATCCCATTGGACCTAAACAAGGATATGATCAGGGGGAGAAAAGTATTTAAAACAAGGAATAAACTAGTCAACACTCGAAGAAGTTTTTTTTTATCTTTATCGGAATAATCGAAGAAGTTAGTCACTACTATTTTGCACCTTCAATGACCGCCACTTAGAGTCTGGCCACTGTGGCGAGATATCATCAACCCCAATTATAGTGCCCATGAACCTGACCATAGAGGACGAAAACATTATTAATAAATTGAGAAGCCAACCCTTCCACTAATCTCTCTTCATAACATGAAGGGAAAACTATGAATACCTTCTCTCAGGAGATTCTTCTCCTTCAAATCTCATCTTGAACCGCTTGCCAACTGAGAACCCATTTTTGACAGCCTCTAGATATTTGTTCAACCCAATGATAAATTGGCTTGTCCTGGTCAGAAGCATCGAGCATTAGAAGACTAATGCTACAACATATTGGGAAAATTGATAACCATAAAGAACATATGGTAGAGGTAGAGGGTGAGAGAGGGAGACAATAAACCTTGGTTTGTAGTATACTAGAAAGAGGGTTTGTGTAGTAATGGCATGGGATGCAGTGGCAAGCACTCCTAGATGCATGCTCTGGCTGGATATCACAGATGGTGGCATAGGGCTCTGTTGCCGAGCAAGTCGCCGAACCCCAACTCGCAGTTCTCCGTTATCACCTCTGCATCAAAGTTGGCCATTGATGAAATAAAACAAAATTAAAAACATAAATAAAGCTACCCCAGTACACTCATGCCCAAACCTAAACAGTACTCAACAATATGGGGAAAATCGAACATCAAGTACCTCAAGAAAACAAAAGCATCTCCTGCGACTAATCTCTTAGAAGTCACAAATGTACTCCAGCCAGTTGTAAGCAAATGTCTTCGGGGTTGACCTGATCATCATAGTTCATGCAAAGGGAGAGAGATACAGATTCACATCTCAGTGCACTATCTATGGTGAATACATGAATTAAACAAGGCACAAGGACACAAGCCAAACTGCGAGAAGGTGCAACTTACCTCTGAATATATGCTTAAATCGCCACTCAAACCCATGAAGATCTTTGGCAGCCAAGTCCTGAGTTGGGGTTTGTTGGTTCATGTCCTGAAGAATATGAAAGAGCACGACTAATGTGAGGATATATTAAATGGGTTGCTCGCTTGTCTAATTTACAGAACCACCAATCATTCATAGTAGGGGGGTCTAAATAATCAAAACCTCTTATAACCGCGCTCACAACAAACAATTTTCCAGTAAATATCCGAGTTTCGTATTTCTGGTACCCCTAACTAAATGAACTGTGGGTAATGAAAATCACAAAAATTACCAATTGAGGCAGGCATTCATTTGCATGCTTCCGAAGAACAGAGAATCCTCCATGGGTGCTTGTATCAGATGCCGTTAAAATCTTACAGAACAAATGAACATTCTGTTTCGGATGCTCAGGCGGGCACGGATCAGGACTGGTGGGTACGGTTTGCTAATAGCATCACCACAAAACAAACACAAAGAAAGCAGTTCTTAATGAACAAAATTTTCTCAGTATCAGAAGGCCTAAAAAGAACTAACAAACAACTACGACACTACAAATTTCTTACATCTTGTTCTGGGAGTAAAGTTATCTGTGCATAGACTTCATCTGTATCTGGTTCTGCCTATTAATTTGAATCAGGGAAGAAATTACATTAAAGAAGGAAGAGACAACTTTCTAAAACAAATACTATTTCAAAATAAATAGACCAAGTACCATCAATTGTATGTTCATAACACGGCACAGGATCTTAGACGGAAGATTGAACAGCGGAATCTGTTGATTAAGTTCTTGATTTGTTGAAGCCTGTAACTGCAACAGTAATAGTTTAAAGCCAGAATCAGAACAAAACCAAAGACGCAAAATGAAGAGACGAAAAGTCTTATGCAAGAACAAGACAGAATCCATGGACACAAATCCATTACACAACACACAACGCAAAACACGAAAAATATAGATTCGCAGTATGCCAAACCAAACCAAAGCGAGCCTAAAGTCCTAATCAATTGAACACCACACAAGAGAGAGAGAGTTTCCATACCTGTTCCATGTGACCTTGTGGGAAGTAGAAAACTCTCTCCCCATGCCTAGGCACATCAACCAGAGGGCCTGCACATGCCTTCCATAGCTCCGTATACAGATCTTCATTCCCCAAACCAATCCATGAAAATTAATTACCAAAAAGAAAACCCATCCATGAAAATATTCCAAAAGAGGAAAATTATTAGTTTCGAACTTTTTTTTACCATTTGGTTGCCGAGAAAGTGCGGGAAAAACAAAAGGCAACAAGAGTTTACACTTACAGTTGCCAAGCTTGGGAGAGAAAATTTTATTTAAAAAAAAAAAAAAAAGAATGGGAAAAAGAGCCCGTAAAATTACATTTGTCTTCTTTTTTCAAAACACAAGAGCGGATTTATTACCGCATTTTCGAGGGAAAAGTCTTTTCAATTCCCCCAAACAACTCATCGAAAATTTCGAAAAGAAATCAGCAAAAGATGAAAAAATAAAAATTAACCGGCAATTTTTCCTTGTTTGGTTGCAGAGAAATTGAGGACAAATCAAAAGCAATAACACTTCAGTAGCAAGCGGAACAGCAGAGTAGATAAAGAGTTTTTAATTTCTCTCTCCTCAAATTTCTCAGCAACCAAACAGCATTTCATTGCTATAACAACTCAAAAATTCTCCCAAACAAGATGAATCAATAGTGTCTTCACCTGTTTCGTGACGCTCCCCCGTATGCGAGCCTCCCAGATTATCCACTTGCCCCATTAAACAAGCTGAATCAAACCTCCCTCCCAGTAGAGAGAGAGAGAGAGAGAGAGAAAGAGGGAGCTAGAGAGAGAAATTAATAACAAAACTGCAGAAACTTCTTGACGAACTTCAACCTACCCAATTCATCATCATCTTCTTCTTCTTCAATCCAAACAAACAAACAGACAGATGTTAAAAAGCCGTTACGGATTCCCCTAAAATACTCGAACACAGCCTTTTGATTGCTGCAACAGTTTCCTCTCCACAAAAAATAAAATGGAGTAACTGAACTGACTTCCTTCCTTCCAATCGATTACTCTTTCTCTCTCTTATCCGTTACAAAACCGCCCAAAACTTTGTCGCTCCTCACCAACAAAACCGCCTTTATTCAGCAAAACACCGCTTTTTTCCCCCACTTAACTCAACTCGCCTTTATTGAATTAACCCAACAATCACCAAATCCCCAAAACCGCTTTTTTTTTCCCTTCTTCCAAGCGCCCTCTCTCTCTCTCTCTCTCTCTCTCTCTCTCTCGCTCTCTCTCTCTCTCACCTACTTCCCTATAGCATCTTCGTATGTCTCTCTCCTCGATTTCTCTCTCTATATAGGCGTCTCTCTCTCTCTCTCTCTCCAAAGTGGAAATTTTACTGCGGTTAGTTGGAGTGCGTTTTATGGCAAGGGTGCTACACTGCCGCTTGTTGAACTGAATCGTGCCGTTCCATATAAGAGCATCTACGACACATTTCCTAAATTTTCCTCTAAAAAAAATAGTGAACAGTATTATTTTTCATTTTATCAATTCACGCCTCCAATAATTCATCTCTATTACCCTCCTTATTTAATTAAATAATGAGAGAGAGAATTAAATAGTAGTGGAGAATTGTTCAATGTGGGGAATGCTGGGAGATAGAGAGAATAAAAAATTGAGTGGGTAGTGAACGGAATTGGGGGGCCTGTAGTGAGTGAGCTCACTACATGCGTGTAGTGAGTGAGCCCACTACATGCGTGTAGTGAGCTCTCTCTGTCGTCCGATCCGAGATCAACGGTCTGGATAAATTAGAGTTAAAATTAATGTAAAAGTGCTTTTTAAAGTATAAGACGATCTGAACCATTGATCTCGGATCGGACGGCCAAGAGAGCTCACTACACGCATGTAGTGAGCTCACTCACTACAGGGCCCCCGGTTCCGGTAGTGAACAGTGCCTCCCCAAATGGGGAGGATTTTGGGGAGTCACTATAGCATTTTCTATTTTACCAACCTCTTTAAGGAGTCTCTTGGAGGGCAATCCTCCCTATTTAGCTCCCCAAAATAGCTTGGAGAGGTGTTTAGGTAGCTTGTTGGGGTTACTCTAAGTACCTAAATTTGTTGAATTATAATTTTTCATATTATTCACTGAATTGACTTAAAATAAGTTATAAAATTGTTCGTTATACTAGATTTTTATATGTTGCCAAAAAAAATCTGTTTATTTGAATAAACTTTCAAATAGGAGTAAAGTAGGAAAATGTTAAACTCCACCCTTATGGGCCCGGTTGAATGCCAGATTAGTTTTGGGTGAATTAAATAGTGAGGGTGGATAAAATAGGGGTATTAGATACGAAGTATGGGCCCACAATAATATGATGTTTATGAATCATAGATGAATTAGCACTTGGTTTGGATAATTTTGTAAGAAGGGGGATTAATTATGGGAGGATGATGTAAAAAGCTATCAATAGACTTAGTGATTTGCCTGCATATCCATATTAGTTACATTTTTTGTAATTAAATAAATTCAATTAATTTGTTATTTAAATCCAACAATTAATGAAGCTATACAATATAATTGTGATTAATTTATTAATAATTTTTTATTATAAAATTATTTTATAATATGTTATTTAATTAATTAATATAAATTTATTTATATTGTTGGATTTAAAATTATTTTATTTATATTAATTAATTAATTAACATATTATAAATTGATTAGATTCTTATTGACAATTTTTTAAGATCTAGCCCTAGTTAAAAAACATTATAAATTAATAACATTTTTTTATCGTTAGTTCTTTAGCACTTGTAAATTAATTAGATTTTTTAAAATATTTACTTTTTTAGATCTTTACGGTACTAGTGCTGTAAAACGTAAAGATCTAAAAAAACGAGCATTTTTTGGATCACAATGTTCCAAACTTTTTTGCATCGAATTAAAAATATCTGTTACAGTAGTTTACTTTGGTAAAAACATGCCACGAAACTACATTTTATAACGGCTATAAAAATACATGTTTCTCAAACATATCATTTAAAAAGGGACGGAGGGAGTAATTAAATAGGTTTGATAACCACATTTTACATTACTTAATTTTTTATTGAATTTTCAAGTGTTTTCATTCTACTATTTTTCCTCCACCACTATCCTTCACACAACCACAATTATCATTGTCGTCACCCCCACCCCCACTATACCAGTACTACCATCTTCACTACTCTACCACTACCACCATATTCACCACCACTTCCACTACCACCATTATTTTTACTCTGCCACTACCATCACCACTCTACCACTACCACAAACACTCTTCCGCCGAATCCACTATGATGCCACCACCCCTCCTATTGCCACTCCACTACCACCACCATTCTGTCACTCCCATCACAACTACCACCACCACTACTAACACTCACATCACCATGACCAACACTCTATCACTCCCACCACCACTGTCACCACTACAGCACCACCGCCACAATCGCTCCACCAATGCTGCCACTACACCAGACCACTCCGCCACTCCCACCACAACTATTACTACTACCACCACCACCACTCACGCCACCACTCTGCTACTCCCACCACAACTATTACCACCACCACCATCACCACTCTCACTACCATAACCACCACTCTCACCACCACGGTTGCTGCTACCCTACCACCACCACTCCCACCACTGCCGCCGCTACTACACCACCATCACAACACCACTACTCTCACCACAATAACCACCACCACTCCGCCACCGCCACCACCACCACTCTCACCACAATTACCACTACCACCACTCACAACACCACTGCCACCACTCTCATCACCACTGATGCCACTACACCACTACGGCACCACTACTTTCACCATCACTCCCCCACCTCCACAATGCCACAATCACTACCACCACCACCGCTATACCACCATCTTGCCAATATTTTGTATATTTTTATTATTTTGATAAATGTATTTTTTTCATTTTTTCATTTTTTATTTTTTTATTTTTTGCGTTCTAGTATGATATATATGAAAGTTACAGTAAAAAAAATTAGTGAATTTAATACCACCATCTTGCCAATATTCTGCATATTTTATTATTTTGATAAATGTACTCTTTTTTTTTCATTTATGCGTTCCAGTATGATAATATGAAAGGCAAATAAAAAAAAATAGTGAATTTAATACTACAGCTCCTTGTATAGATCAAACAACTTATTTATTTCAGTGCTTAAGATTCAGTACATATCAAACAGTTTATTAGTTTAATAAATTCTGCATTCAGTTTTCAATACTTAATTTTCAATTTTCAACTTTCAGCTTTATCAAACTGCTCCTAAGTTAATGTCTAGATTGAGCTTCGAGTGTTCCACAAACTGACTTAAGGTGGCTTTTTGAGTTGATCTATTGTGAGAGAATGACCCTTCGCGTAAAGCGCAATAAGTCAGTTTTTTGGAACTGAAACTTCTGCACTTTAGGATTCTTTTGTCAGCATGTTATTTAAAATTCTAAACATCTCCAATGGTAATTGGTCATGACAAGGGTATTTTGGTAGTTTTATAATACTCCATTGTCCCATTTTAAGTGTCTACTATGGAAATCTGTGCATTTTCAAACCCCAAAAAAATATGTTTCTCTTTAAAAAAAATTTATATTCTTTACGCCATATTAATGTGCTCATCGAGCACTTTAATTTGGTGCGAAAAAATTTAAAACAATTTGTATGAAAATACATTTTTTACGTCGAAGAAAATACACATTTCCCCAAGGGGACACTTAAATGGGGACGGATGGAGTATTATTTATGTGATTTTCATTTAATGATAATCTATTTTTGTTTATTATCTAAATCTATATTAATTATTTAATACCATGTACATTATCAATATAATCCCAATATTATATTTATGAAAAAATTTAACTTACCAATCAAGTTAAGGGTTAAATAATCAAGTTAAAGGTTAAATATGCGATTAAAACATGATTCAGGGTCAAGTTCGTAGAAGACAGCGTGTCCAAGGGTAATTACAGTTAAAGAAAGTAAAACCGGAGGGAACCATTCTGGCCTGACCACCTGGACGCCCAGCATTCCTGTTCGGATGAAAATTTTAGAAAAACAAAGTATCGCTTGGGTCAAGCTCGTTTCAATGCATGGGTCAATTTCCTTAGATTTTAAATGTTCACAAACATCATATAAGGTTTCTAATATACCTAGGGGAGAGAGAGAGAGAGAGAGAGAGAGAGAGAGTATCTACACTACCTCTCTTCTGAAGAAACGAGCCAAATGTGGATTTGGCAAAAACAAAGCGTCAGCGGAGGTGGCTCCTTGGTTAGTTTTGGCTAGAATGAATGGTTGATTTATGATCCTAGGGAGTGGGCGAGGGTGTGTGTAAGTCGATTTGGTGAGTGATTGGATGTATGGAAGAAACCCACTTTCTCTGTTTTACTCTCTCTAGACTTCCAAAGTTTCTTTCCTCTCTATTTCACTTTTGTTTCTGTGGTGTGGAGGTAATGTTGAAGATGTGAGGAGAGTGTGGGATGGATAAGAGTATTTATAGGGGTTTGTGGAGTGATAAGGAGAGAGAAGGTGGTAGACAAGGCCATGTGGAGGGGGGTGTAAGGTGATTGGATGGTTTTAGGATAGTGTAGAGTGGAAAAGGAAGAGATAGGGTAGGTGTTGGGTGGTGGCCGGATTTCATGGGATAAGGGGTGTAAGGATGGTGATGGTGGTGGTGTATATGCGATGAAAGGCGGTGATTTGATGGTCTTGGAGTGTGGTAGCTAGGAAGAGGATGAGGTATGGAGTAATAGTGCTAATAATGATAGAGGATAAAAGAGTGAAGGTGGTGGTTTGATGGCGAGGTGATGTTTGATGGGTGGTGTTGTAATGGGGAAGAGATATCATGGATGAGTATGTGATGATGATATTGGGAATTTATGGAGGGAAGAGGGGGAGAGAGAGGGTGGTGAGATTTGGTGTACGTAGATTGTGTACTGATGGTGGAGAAATGGAAGGAATAAGTGGCGGTGGTGGTGGTGGTATGTGTGTGTGTGTGTGTGTGTGTGTGTGTGTGAGAGAGAGAGAGAGAGAGAGAGAGAGAAGGCTAGGGAGAGGAGAGAGGGAGGGTGGCGATGTTTTGATGGGATAGAGGAGAGAGACGATAGCTATGATAGGTTCTAAAATAGCTAGGGTCCTAATTATAGGTTTTGATGAATTAGGGGTCGTAAGTGTAATTCATGAAATTAGAACGTGATTAAGGAATTAAAAATAATTTAAAACTCTAGTAAAGCGCAATTAATCAGTTTTAAAAATAAGTCAATTTCTGAAACAACCTAAATACCACATTTTTTGATAGTATGTTATGTGTCACCATAGTATTAGTGAAATTGCCTCATTTTGTTATATAGTAATTAGAGCACATTCTACCAATACAATCATGACATCTCACATAGTACCCAAAATCTAATACTCAAACAAGGTCACCATAGCATTTGCCATTAAATTATAAACCACCAACTCTACAAGAAATTGTTAGTGGAGTACTAGCTAGTATATAACATTCCATTGCTCCATTTGCGATGGGGAATTGATATTACCAAGGAGGTCGATGTTCCCTATGTGCAAGGCAATTTTACCAAGGATGGGTACAAATTCTACTGTGATTGGTTAACTTTTAAAATGCAGCCGGCTTCTCCATTTTGGAACTAAAATATATGGTGGTTTTTTAATTAAATAAAAGTATTATAATTAAACGCTTGCTGGTTTTTCACCGGTTAGGATTTTGCGTGCACGTCTCATTCGATGCGTTACAAAATAAACTGCTCAAATTATCAAAAAGAATTCGACTCAGTCCTTTAGGGATGGACATGGGGAGGGTAGGGTAGGGGGTGGATACCACTACCTTCATCCTCAATCTCCAAACCCATATCAATCCCCATCCCCTCCCCAATCTCCAAACCCATATCAATCCCCATCCCCTCCCCAATCTCCACTGGGGATTTTTTTTTAACCTCCATCCCTGCTCCAATGCGGGGAACGGGGATCCCCACGGGGAAAAATTTCCAAAGATAATTAGAACGTACCAAGTCACTCAAAAGTGCTACTGCTGTTCTTGTTCTTTTTCTTTTTTTTTTTGTTTTTGGTTTTGGTTTCTGGGTAGATTAAAATTTCACTCAAAAGTGTAACATAAAACAAAAGTAAAAGAGAAAATTTTCAATCAACCAACAAGTTAAAAAAAAAAAATCCTCATACCCTGCCCGATCCCCGAAAAAAATCCCGAATCCCCTACCCAATCGGGGAGGGGACAGGTTGGATCAGGGAGGGTCGCCGAGATGGCCATCCGTACAGCCCATAGTGGTCAAACTCCAGGACTCAGGGCATGTAGGGTCACTTGTCTCTGTTAGCGTAATAAGTGAAGATTAGGGCTTTTTGTTATTCCGTTGCTGTTACCGCATAATGTCATACACTTGCTGTTAGCATATTAAGGGAAGATTAGGGATAAATTGTTTGTTTGGATCAACTAGAAATTTTGAAACTAATTAGCAAGATTTTTATATGGAATTGCGGATGATACCCTCTAGCAATAAGTTTCAAATATGAAAAATTCGTATCCGATTTAAAGGAAAAAAAAGAAAAGAAAAAGGGAATTGATATTGGCACTCCCCATTTTGATATCAACACTCCCTCTTTTGTCTCTATTAGGTGAAGTTACTAAACTACCCTTGTATTTTGAAAGCAAGAGAAAATGATAATTGTAAAGTACAAGGGTACGTGGTTTAGTAACTTCACCTAATAAAGACAAAACGGGGAGTGCCGATATCAAGATGGGGAGTGCCAATATCAATTCCCAAGAAAAGTTCGTCAGGCCAACTTTCTTAAGTGGAAATTTAATGTCAAACAATTAAATTTATGTGGTTATTATTAATTAAAAACGTGTATACACTTAAGTAGGCAGTGGAATTGGGCCAAAAATTAGTCGAGGCACATACAAGCTAATCCGGACTCCTAAGTCTTATTATCGAAAGATTTGAATCTAAACTTGTATACACATATATGTTTAATCTTTCTTATGGAGTACTTACCGAAGAACTTTAAGTTTAATTCCAAATTAATTGTGCTTACTTGCAAACGATTTTGCAAAGATTATGCACCGCCTAGATCATCAAATGAGACCGTGGTGAGTCCCATCTCAAAATGAAATTCCCCGTACTCTCATTATAGGACAATTAAGTTCGAGAAAGTGCAGGGACGGAACCAGGATTTTGTAAACGGGGGGCGAACTATAAAGAGTAAGCACAAGTACCACCACTATGTAGACAAGTAAGTTGGTTGTTGATCTTCTAGTCTCAATCAACCATGGACATAGCCCGAAAATACTTCCTAGTTGTTCAGATTCCGGATGTCGAATGACATTATACTCGCTATGATTAAGCTCCATTCTTGAAAATGTTATTTGAACTTCCCAATTCCTACTTATCAAACAAAAAACTTCCCAATTCTTAAAAATACTTCCCAATTGGTTGTGTAAATTTGTAATATTCATAAGAATATTTTATATATAAAAAAAAAAAACTCAAAAACGACGTGCATGTATGGGGGCCTTGGCTCCCCATAGCCCTTACTTGGTTCCGTCTTTGAGAAAGTGTTTGAAACGTGAAAACAAACACATGAAAATGAACATGAAAAGACATCCGACGAATGAGATTCGCCCGGTATGTTGTACGGTACTAGGCGGATCTCATCCGAGGGATGCCTTTTCAATTTTTTTTATATTTTTTTTTATGTATTGTACCAGGGCTCATTAAGTTCAGCTTATAGTGTCAGATGTAACCAATATCATGCAACAACACAAATAATTTTATTGAATACCATTAGAAAATTAGTAAGAAGCAAAAATTATCCAAGCACTGTTCTTTTTTTTTTTTGTTGGCCTCGGCTATCCAAATACATATTCCTTCCACCATTCGATACAACCACCGACATTAACAGGGATGGATCCAAATGGGGGCACGGGAGTCACGTGCCCCCGCTGACCCCAGCTCAAAACTAAAAAATATATATATTATATATATTTAGCATAATTATGTAATATAATACTATATTTCATCGGCGGGTTCATTTATAATTATTGGTTTATAAATTGTTTGTTTATTTGAAGATTTATTTTTTTATTTTTTTATTTTTAACCATCGTAGGCAAATATTTTTTAAAAAAAGTCAACAATAAAGCCATCTCGATAATGACTTGTCAATGTTAAGGTAAACCATACTCTAAAAGTTTTGTCTAATATTGTGTGCTCATTTTTTGATTTTTTTAAAAATAAAAAGTATGCATTATAAACTTCTATTTCATAATGAATGTCTTAATTTAGCAAGATTATTGACTAAGAAAAAATTCACGATTATAATTAATAAGGTGCCCCCACTGGAGTGAATTCCTGGATCCGTCCCTGCCGACATATGAATATAGTCGAACCCAACCACCGATATGTTAATATAATCGGACCCAACTACGGGTACACACTCCCCACGTCTAGAAAATCTACTATCCGTCTCGGAGACCCACTTGTGGGTCACGAGTCATCCAAACCGTTCATTCATCTTAAAACAATTTTCCACATGGCATTGTAGTCAACTCAATCCAACATGCGTAAGTGGTTGATCCACAATTCTCCCGTTTCAAATTCTCCCGTTTTGAAACGGGAGAATTTTGGATCAACCACTTACGCATGTCAGATTTAGTTGATTACAAGGCCATTTAGAAAATTGTTTTAAGATGAATGAACGGTTTGGATGACTCGTGTGGGACCCACCAGTGGGTTCCCAAGACGGTCGGTAGATTTTCTTGACGTGGGCGTCGGTACCCCTCGCATTATCGAATATAATCCAACGCTCTATCTGATATTTTAGAATCACCAAAAAAAATAATTAAAACTGAAATAAACATTCTAATACCAACCGCCACGAGAAGCAATGTCATTCATAACGTATCTCATATTTAATCATATTCTTCTCACCGTGACCTCTTTTTTTATAAAGAACAATTTTAATTTAATCCTCTTTCGTTTGGCCAGGCTTGACCGCTATATGTACTAGTCAATTTTGTTCACTTACGAGCATTTTTCGAGTTCACTTTCTTGATCAACAGAATCTATTTGACTATTTCTATTTGATTGTGCAGCTGCAGACACAATTACATACTAATGTGAACGTAACATACTTGACCCACATTCCTTTTATCATGACTCTTTTGTAAGCAATCATTTCAATATCAAACCCTCGCTCTGGTTGGTTGAGGCCCGAGCAGCGCGGACTAGTCAACAACACATGATGCTCTATATATCTACACGTAAGGTTTCAATGGAACATGTCTCACGGGATTAATCGAGTTGTATGGAAGTTGACCCGCACCTGATTTATCAAAAAACGTGAATACATGACTCTTTAGTATTATTAGATGGACCCGCAAATTTATCGTATTTCTGAATAATTTATTGCCTAATGGGCACTGGGCAGAGCTCGGACACCACTCTTTTGAGGAGACCAATCAGTGTGACTAATATACTGGAGTAGTATAATAGTATAAATGATCGCACGGATGAGAATAATGCTTTAACTTTGATTAATAAAAAAGCTCAAGTGGTAGAGTGGGTTCCAGGTCATAATCCCAACTAATGTGTGTTATTAATTAATCCAAAAATACCCCCCTCTATTAAGCTAGCTATTCCTACACAAGAGAAATTAACAACTTACTTATTTTAGACAAATTACCCTCATCACCTCCAATAATTACTCACCCTTTCTTCTGCAATGGATTAGAATATGAGAAGGTAAAAAATAAATAAATAAATAAATATTGAGAGCAAGCTTCTCGGTGGTTCATTTAAGGGGAGTCCATGTGCGGTTGCTGCATTTTGGATCCCATTTTGTTGATCGAAACCATTCCTCTTCTCGAAGTTGTTGAAAGTATCAATTGTACGTAGAAGAAATTAATCATGTTGACCGAATACCAATGAAAACCAAATTGAGACATACTTATCTTTCAAAAAATGAGCTGGATGTACTAGATCGAACTCATTTTTATGATCGATAAATATGCTCCATTAAGGTATTGATTGGTGTCTGTTTAACATAATGTTTGATATTAGTTTTTTTTTTCTTGGTTAAGGAAATTGAGAAGAAAAAAAAAAAACAAAGTACTTCTTCCCAATAGATCTATTTTTTTTTTTTTTTTTTTGAGTTAGTTTTGATTTTAAAAAATCAGAGTAAGATAAATGTGCATGCATATGTGTTCCATTCCATTTATTTTAGTTTGTAAGATAAATCAAAGATAGAAACATGGCATTCCGCGTCTTTAGAAAGCATGATAAGACTAATCGATAACTTATTAAATAGTTTATCTGCAAGCATATATGACACTGGTGGATTAGTGGACGACTAAGATCAGTGTGGGAAATGAATCAATCTTAAAGAGCATCATTACTATGCAGATTGTGTAAATTAACATTTCTTTAATCCCTTTTTAGCGAATAATCAAAAGATAAAAGGGAAGGTTTACTTCAAAGAAGAACCAACTTCCATTGGGCTCCAAAATAAGGATTTGATTCTTGCTTCCAATCTTTTTAACCTAAAGCAACTCCTTTGACCAACTTTTTTATTAAAAAAATATAAAATAATAATAATAAAAAGAAGTCGTACATTTTTATGCCCTATTTTATTTTGCCGTCAATTAAGGGGAAAATGAATTATGCTTAGCAATAATAAAACCAAGATAATTTGAAAATAAGATCATCAATTTCATTAAGACATGGGCATATTTGGCAACAGCAACACATATAAATAGGACAACCAATGTCATTAAACCATAAAAATATGGACAAAAAAAAAAAAAAAGATCAAGCTTCTATAAGCGACCTACTTTATGTACGACATGCGCTACTTAGTACGTTTTTTGGCACTGCAATGTGTTCCAGATTAAAGAACGCTCAAACTCAAGACCCCGACATTGAAGATATGTAAACAACACAACTGAAATCATTCAACTTCGAAAATATGAGAGACCTGTAAGTCATTTGTACAACGTGCAGTGCTTGTAGCAATGGTCTAAAAAATATTGACCAAAAAAAATGAAGACTTATGATTTTATCAGCAACTTATTTTAACTAAAGTGTGCCATGTCTTTTTGGTGTCCATCAGTCCATGTATTTTAGTTTATTTTTTGGTAAATTAATATTTTTCATAATCTTCTTGGCAGTTGCAGTGAAATTTCTGAGAAACATCACTTGAGAATTTCTGTTATAATACTTGAATTATGCATAAAAAAAATGGCATGATTAGGTTTCGTGTTTATTTAGCATTAATGGGATTTTAAATGGATGTGGGAAAGGAGAGATCAATCGCGTTACTCTATTGGTTAATTTGTCATTTAACCAAAAATATTTTTCCCTAATTAGGTTACTAAAATATTCGGCTTGTTTTTCTTATAATAATAACAACGACAATAACAGTAAGGATCGTCGATAAATCTTATCACTGGATACTTTGATTCCGATCAGATTATGTTACCCTTTTTTTTTCTATAATAGTAAAAAAAAAAATACTCCATAATCTGCTGACAATTGCAAAGAGGATGCCTTTTCTTTGGCCTACTCCTGCACTAACGCAAGTGTTTTCTTCTGATTCTTTTCCTCCCACATTACCAGTAATTTTTATTTGTAATATAAAGCTTACGAATCTTCAGCGAATCTTCTTACTTCCTTCCCATTACTTTGGTCCTTTTAAAAACTGTCTCCCTCATTGGTCATGTTAAAGTGAGAGAGAGAGAGAGAGAGAGAGAGAGAGAGAGAGAGAGAGGGGTTGACCTCTAATGGTGCCCTACTTTGGTGACATAGTATAATGAAAGAAATCCATGATTGGTGAGACTAGTGATTTTGGATGCATATGCCCCATCTGTGAGACCAATCTGGTTTGTGTTTCTTGGCTGCCCTAAAACCATGTCTCAATAATTCTATAAACTATTCACTTAATTGGTCACACAATGACCAGCTCTGTTTAATTTAGTTGTGAGAAAATTTGGTAAAACACTTCAAAAGAATCCTAATTAAAGTTACATATATAATATATCCTTGCTGTGATTTGTTTTACGCTCTTTTTTTTTTTTAATAATGCAATATTCACTCCGATGTGCTAATTAATATGGGCCGGACACGAATCTCCCTTTTCATTAGTGGAGAGACTAACAAATATAAGACGCTGCTATACACTCAAACCTCAAGGAAAAAGTTTTTTGAGGCCACTAGTTGCCCCAGCAACTACTATTGTGCTAGCTCTGAGATTTATGACATCTTTTACTTAGGAGGCACCCCATATCTCTATATCCACCATGATTTTCATGTAGGGTACCCTACCTTACATAACATTAACAGAATGTGCAATTGGGAATATTTTATTTCATCTTGGTACCAAGGGAGCAATATATAGCAAATAATTAAAAAGCACTTGAGGTCGGATTTCTTGTTACTAAAACATATGTTGGCAATCATGGGTGATGGATTATATGAGGTTTCAAAGGAGTGGAGCCCCTTCATTCGAGTCCATGTAAGCAAATATGTCATTGCTATCTTAATTTAACAAGTACTACGAATGACACTATAAAGACACCGACCAAAGCCATCCCATCCAGTTAGAAGATTTCTTCTCTGTGTGCTCGCGCTTATATATGTCTATATATTTGTAGGGGTCGGTTCCGTTGACACAACATTTGACACACCAAATGTAAAACACTTATTTTGGAGTCCCACACAAATGATCTAAGCCATTCAATTAGTTTAAAACATGTTTTTAAAAGTTCCCGTAAAAAATCAATTCATTTGGATATCGGTAAGGGTTTGATGGTATTTGTTCATAATTTGACAAGATAAAAACTAAATAAGATTATGTCGATCAAATCTTTACCGATTTCCGAATGAATTGATTTTTTGTAGGTACTTTTAAAAATATGTTTTAAACAAATTGAACGGCTCAGATTATTAGCGTGCGGCTCCAATTATTATTGTGTCAAATGTTGTCACCGAAACCTGCCTCGATAGACTACAAATTATATATATATATATATATATATAGAGGAACTCTCTAGTCCGGGACCCTTGGGTCCGGATCTCATAGTTCCGGATCAAATTTTGACGATCCGAGCCGTCCAATGTGTTCAAAAGGTGTTTTCCAAGGCCAACGCGAGAAATCTTCAAAAAAAAATACCGGGAAGGGCTTGATCCACGCAATTTTGTAAATATGCAGTTTTTGTGAAAAATTGCGTGGATCAAGCCCTTCCCGGTATTTTTTTTTGAAGATTTCCCGCGTGGACCTTGGAAAACACCTTTTGAACACATTGGACGGCTCGGATCATGAAAAAAATACCGGGAAGGGCTTCAAAACGCTTCGGTCCGGGACTTCCGGGATCCTTGACAGGATCTCCGGCGTATATATATATATATATAAGCTTTGGTCCCGCACAATGTATGGGACATCAATTGGTAGTATATCCAAATATACAAAATATCTGTAATTACACACTCAAAATAGTCATTTCCTTTTTAAGTCAAACTTGAAGGAGTCAATGTGTGTGCAAATGTTATTCTTGATAAATCTTCAATTTCCTAAACTGTAATAGGTATTATGTGTATACATGTGTGTATAGTATAATTTAACTATAACGCTCCAAATTTCGAAAGTATTATATAAATCATTTAATTGAAAAATGAGTATGATTAACTAAAATAACTAACTCAAATTGTAGCGGAAACATGAGATTAATAAACATCCAAAATATTTACTTCAATTACAACCTTAAAACATACTAAGTTTGATATGTTGAGATTGCAATCATTCAAAATAATGTACGAAACAGAGCGACTCTAGAGATCAAGATTCATATTCCAGTCTTCAATGGGTGCCTAATCAGCAATGGGGGCTTCCTCTTCTTCTCATTCGATACTTGACGTGATATGCCAGTAGCTACCTCCTACACCAACCCTTACATCATTTACTTCATTACTAGCTTTGAACTTTAGTGAGTTCGATGGATACTTTCCACAAGTATCCTCCTCCCTCATCCACTAGCCCCGACAATGTCATGGGAACATTCCCCTCTTATTTGTCCTGCACAGCGGTCTTACGTGAATACACCCAATGTCGCGCTCGGGATTTCGACCAAGGGGAGACGGGTATGGTCGAGTGATCCAAGTGATATTCAAAGCAACGTGGTTTTATAAAACACGGGTTTTACAGCTGTGATTGAGCTAAACTTTTTGAAAACATTATTAGAAAATAACTCAAAGTCGCCATCTGGCAAGGAGTTCAGGTGTGCCAAGTCACCCCTTGAATAATCCGAAGACAATTCAAGTGTTTGGAAAAGAAAAGATATCTCGAGTCGAAAGACCCATTTTGTTGAATATGAATGACTCCACTTTTTGTTTGGTTTGGGATTTTAGAGAAGAAAGGGTTCGGTAATTCACTGTTACCTGTAGAGAAGCCAGAGCACCCCACCCTGCCTTTGCGGTTCTCAGAACAAACTCTTCGAAAACACATAAGTAATATAAGACTTGTGAGAGCAATAAAAGATGACATACATATAATGAGAAGAAGGAAGATAATATTCTGCCTGAAAATACATTTATTGCAAAGACATTTAATAGAAGGGGGATTTAAAATAAAATAGGATTTTGACCGAGCCCAGCCTCAAGGCTATCTATGTATCTCCGGTCTTGGGAGAATCAGATCATCATGTAATTCAAGAATACAAAAACGAAAAACTTGGAAATTGGGACCGGGATGTTTTTGAAGGGCCTCGCTGCCGAAAATGAGATTAAAAGACTGTTTATGTGTATGTCGGAAAAAGTTGAAAAATCCCAACTGGAGTCGAAAACTGGCAGACGGCGGTCCCTGAGATATATCTCTAGTACAGTTTTAGAGAGTAAAAATCAGTGTAGAAGACTCAGAAGATCTTTTAGTAAGAAGTTGAATTGTGTCGCCCGGAGCTAAAAAAAATGGTCTCCAGCGGGACCCGGGATATTTCCGGTAGGGTTTTGAGACTGAAAATAGGAGTTTGTGACTCAAAGGGTATTTTGGTAAAAAGTTCGAGAATTTGGTGTCAGTGCCGTGAACAATTATTGGCGGACCCCGAGAAACTTACGAATCTTTTCCGCAAGCTGAAATAGACTATGGATATGACATAGGGGTATTTTTGTAATTTGATGTGGAGATGACTTCGAGACTGAAAATAACTCAAAATGGACCCTAGGACACATCCTAACTGACTCCATGGGGAAACATAACCTAGGGAGATAAGTAGGAGTGTATTGGTATTTTGGTGAGAAGCTGATTTCGGGACCGAAAATAATTCTGGACGGGTCCTACAACTCCGGGGTATGCATGATATAGTCTGAAAATGGATACAAAACACTATATTAGTGATACCATCAAATAGAATAGAATTTATTGTTCGAATCCTGTGCTGGAACTCAGAAAACATAAAATGGTGCTCGAATACAGTTTTCAAAAGTTTTTGAAGATTTTATGATAATATGACGTTGAGAGAAAATATTTTAAAAATGTTGTGACCGAACCCTCGTCGGGCTGCCTATGTATCCCACGCGCATAAGGGAAATCAGGTCACTCCATAGTTCGGACCTCAGTCTAATTATGAAAATAAATTTGAATTCATTGAATTAAACCTGATGCTTTTATTTGGGGGTTCTATGACTCTACTCAGACAGCAGATAGCAAGCAAAGGCAAGCGATCTTATAAAGTACCAGAAAAGACCCAGTAAGGAGGTGGGGACACAATGGTCCTCCATCAACCTACTTAAGCGCGTACGCTGTGTTGTCAGTCTTTCCAAATTCCTCACCGCAACCTCGATGAAACTATCGTTGTGCACAATGAGAAACCACATTTATCTTATCGTGAATTGTCTTGACTCACAAACTGAATAAAAGTAGATATGCAGTATACGACGTCCGAAACTAGACGGGGGCCTGGCCCATGGGCTATAGCTGGGGTGCCACAATTGTAAATGTGTTGTATACATGTTAAATAAACTAAGAGCCACATATTGGTGTTTGATGTAAATTTACTTACAAACTCCCAGCTTGAACCCTGGGTAGAGAATTGGATAGAGCTTCTGCTGGGTATCTGAGAAACTGACTGAAAAAATCGGCTATAGCCTTCAGCAGAAAGTGGATGATTTTATCTCAGGACTCGAACAAAGTAACAATAGGATTTATGATCCGAGATTCTTTGCTTAGAGAAATTCGGCAGCGCTTCTGCGTAGTTCTGTGCACTGGTATTTCTTCTGAGAGAAATCCAGTAGAGCTATACCGTGTAGTATTGAAACTCCGAGTCTTAATCTGTATAATGCCAAGAACTATGGCCTGATGGACTAAACTTAGAAGATGAAGTCAGGATTTTCCAGACTAACCTGTCCACCCTGAGCTTTCCCTGGGCTAAAAACTCCAGAAATTGGAAATGACAGAGCACCACAAAAGTGTCTAATGAAGGTGTGTGAAATTATGAAGGAGGAGGGGGTATTTATAGGCAAAGAGAGGGGGGAGGGGGGTACACGTGGTAGCCTCCCATGGGCTGCCTTAGGATGGGCCCCCGCTGGCGTCCCGTTGCTCCGGCTTGGTCCCTCTCGTGCGGGGTGCTTTGATCCAGGTTCATCCAGGGAGGTCTTCCTAAGGTTTTGACTAGCTCTGAATGCCGTGGTGACGTCTGGTTTTCCATAGTATATTTCAGAGATCGAAAAAAAAAGATCATTCGCTTCTTGATTGAAATGGAGCATTTCAAGCGATTCAATGACCAAACGAAGTCTGACGGACTTGAAATTTTACAATGAGATTTAGAATGCTTAAAAAAGATTTATAAACAATTTAGATTTCAAAGATTGGGTCCCGATGTCCATGATCATAGAATCGGCCGTCTCGGAAGCGCAGTGTTCCCGAAAATAACAAACGGGCTTTGAAACGCCCAAAACTTGACATGAGCTCTAAACACATCATGTGGAGCTTAAATATTAAGTTTGGCATGATATGGAGTATAAAAAAAACCTAGGTCTTCTGGCCCTGTACGTCTATTTTTACTAGGTAAAGGTAAAAATGGGGTGATAGTTCAACGGCCTACTGTCCTCAGATTTTGATGTGGCCTAAACCAATCACTCCGAAATATCAAAAAGAGTGCATCTAACGGTCTTGATGCTAGACTGGGTTTCTCGAAGATAAAGTTTGCCAATTGGCCCAGAATCGAGCTTCCGGGAGTTGATTTCTAATAAACTAATGGAGGAAGGGTCATGGCCTCCTTAAAATTGCATGCCTATCATCTAGCCTATGCACATCTATATGTTATATGATGTTCAATAGTTGAATTTGATATTTCACTTACCGCAGCATCAATATGATATGTATTGTGCCGGTTTACCTTTACCGGGAATCGCTCGTTCTGCACAACAAAGCCTGTTTAATTTCCTGATGATTTAATGTACCTTTTCTGTGAGCGTCGGCGTCATTAATTTGTTTGATATAAAGGGATGGGGAAAAATCTGATGTCAACACCTAAGTGATGTACTTAGCATGGATTCACAATAGATCATAACAAAGGGATGCTACACAATCTAGAGTTTTCCCATAGCATATCATCTGTTGGTGTCAAAACATAATCTTCACCATATCACAATTTGGCCCGTTTAATAACCAAATCATCATTCAAGGCCTGTATTGTAACCTTATTAACGCAGGGCCCATTTGATAACCCTAGCCATACGCAACTGCTCAATCACAATTCCAACATCTTGTACTTCCATCACTTTTACATTTAACCTTTAACTTAACCAACGTCTATGTGAACGTATCACACGAATATCACCCCAGTAAACTTAATTATTCCATTCTTAACATTCCATCATCTCCACATTAACACAATAATGCAATAATTAATAGAATGGCAAAACAGGTAATAACATTCAGGTGGTTCACAGAAGTTATTCGGGATTGGTCCATATGACTTTTCCATTCAATGTAACTTGCAAGTAAGTCCATTTTAATGGCATAAATCTTTGAGGTTTCAAGTATTGTCACATCCAGGATTTCAATCACGGGGGTTATTAACCTAATAAACTAACTCACGTCCCCTGTGTGATTAGGGAGACCACGTCGGCTAGTCTCCACTAACTCAGGTAATGTGCGTGTCTAGTAGACTCAGCCCCCTCAGCATGGGTAGTCGACCTAGTGTAAGCTAACCTAATACAAACTAACCTAATAAAGCTGATCTCGAAAGCTGTTGACTTACAACTCGACTTGGACACGTGTCCAACACCTATTGATTGGAAAGTAGACATAAAATTTGACCCCATCAATACCCAATTTTAGAAAATCATCAAACCTAGAGGAGACCGTTTAAATACAGGTAGAACCGAGGTTTAAGACCGTGGTTGACCAAAAGGGTGAAGTTTGGTCACAATGGTAACAGCAGTTGGAACATGGCTCACTTTCAGAGCTCTCTGTGATATTTTTAAAGTAATACACTGCTATAAAAGGGAGAAAGTAGGGCAAGCCAAGAGCTACGCGCCTCAACAATCAAATTCTTTTGTCACTTTTATAGCTTCAAATTCCTTTGTCATCACTTTTACAGCTTCTTAGCTTCAGTAGTCTTTTCTTACAGTACCTAGTTTATTTTCCAGTCAAACGACCTCTAATTCATCAATTAGTGTGTTATTTTCTTGTTTTATCTTTTCATTTCCACCAGTGTTATTTTATTTCTGATAATACAAGTAACGTTTGGTTTCCTCCTTGTTTTCATATGTTTATACCCATAGTTTTATTCCTCAACAAACAATGTTGTTTCGAATCATTTTACAATCTTTCTCAAGGGTTGTAACACAGTAGTTTAGTTTAGAAGTCAAAGAGATCAGGCCCTATGGTCCTGTCTACATTTGTACCGTAACAAGGTCTTGGCACGCCCGAGCATTTCACATCACCCCCTTCCCAAGGAGGTTTAATTTGTTCCTGTAAGAAATTAATGGTTGTCATTAATGAGCGACCACTTCGAACTCCTCGCATATACTGAAACTGCGTAATAACTTCACTCAAGCATATCGAATTATCGTTATCGTCACCATCTATTGAACATCTATTAAACGTAGAAGAGGAAATGTTCCTCTCTTAGGCTATTAAGTTTGTTCGGCTATTTCCATCAATTTATGCTAAACAGTAATGGTTTGAGGTCTTCAGAGATAAAATGTTCTCTACAGAGCTAAAGCTCTTTCAACTAATTATAGGACGCGGTTTCTCCAATGGATCTATATGTAAGTTAGGTGTATATATTTTACCACATTATGTTTATGAGTGAAAAAAAAAATGATAGTTCTAGATCCTAATTGATGTTTTTTCGAGAATAGAGAGAAAATTTTATTAATTACTGAGCAATGCCGATACAGTAGACATTAAATGATGCAACCGATCAGAACACAAAGAGACCTGCAACGCCATCACATCTAGCCTACACAACAAAAACACAGTGAAACTAAAAACTAACCAAGCACCAACAAAAAAATAAAAACATCCAACGACGAAAATAAACGATACTGCCTCGACCGAAGGCTCCCAACATCTCCACCACTTGAAGCCCCGCAACTGCAACCGCAACTTGACCTGCAATGCCATCACATCTAGCCTACACAACAAAAACACAGTGAAACTAAAAACTAACCAAGCACCAACAAAAAATAAAAACATCCAACGACGAAAATAAACGATACTGCCTCGACCGAAGGCTCCCAACATCTCCACCACTTGAAGCCCCGCAACTGCAACCGCAACTTGACCTGCAATGCCATCACATCTAGCCTACACAACAAAACACAGTGAAACTAAAAACTAACCAAGCACCAACAAAAAATAAAAACATCCAACGACGAAAATAAACGATACTGCCTCGACCGAAGGCTCCCAACATCTCCACCACTTGAAGCCCCGCAACTGCAACCGCAACTTGACCTGCAATGCCATCACATCTAGCCTACACAACAAAACACAGTGAAACTAAAAACTAACCAAGCACCAACAAAAAATAAAAATATCCAACGACGAAAATAAACGATACTGCCTCGACCGAAGGCTCCCAACATCTCCACCACTTGAAGCCCCGCAACTGCAACCGCAACTTGACCTGCAATGCCATCACATCTAGCCTACACAACAAAACACAGTGAAACTAAAAACTAACCAAGCACCAACAAAAAATAAAAACATCCAACGACGAAAATATACAATACTGCCTCGATCAAAGGCTTCCAACATCTCCACCACTTGAAGCCCCGCAACTGCAACCGCAACTTGAGACTTAAAGTCCCCAAACACGACATTTACCTTACTTCCGTCTACTGCTCAACACACAAAACTTTTGCCTTACTCCCGTCCAATGCTCAAACCTGAAAAACACAGCCTGAAAATCAAAGGGAGAAAATTAACAAATTAAATGGGATAAAATGCCAGAATGAAAGAAATTAAAAATAAAACTCCACGGAGGAGAGAAATGAGTAGAAAAAAAGAGCCTTTGGATTGTCAAGGGAAATCTTTTTATGACGCAACAAAATCCTAATGATATTGAGAGAGTGGATATCCCTTACTTTTAATTAGGTCAAAAAATATATGGCATATACTACCATCCTATAAGGTTCAAGAATGAGAATTTTGATACCATCCCCCTGCCAAATGTGCAAATCATGATCATGACCTACTTTTGACCTCCTTTGATACTTACCCAGCTATTGGTATATCCATATTTTTTCATTTCAGCAATCTTGAGATCCATTGGGCCTCCAATTTCTTCCCAACCTTTTTTTTTTTTTCTTTCCCTTAAACATTCTTATTCTTTCCTAGCAAATAAGATCACCATCTCATTTCCACTTTTCATAAGTACGAAATTAAGAAAGCGACCCTTAAGTCTTTTGGTGGAAGTCATGCACCACTACAAAACAAAACACTCATGGTGGGATTATGTGGTCAACATATTTTTCCTATTTTTTTTTTCCATCTTTTTTTTTTTTTTTTACAAAACATTACGTAGAATTTAGCTAGCCTTGTTAACTTTCGAATCTCGTGCATTACTGTTGTTCTGGATTTCCAATGAAGAAAGCGAAATAATGAACGCGGAGAGTGAATTGAGCCTCCAACTTGCCTGTTCAGATGCCGTCCAATTTTAATTTGATTGCATGGTTTCACAACATAGGTCCCTTTATTTTGAGAAGTATAGGATGAGTCTGCTATTTCGGAAGTTTCTGATATCAGACATTTAATAAATGTTAGGTATCTTTACTGATATTATTATTGCAAAGTTTTTAAATTCGCACGCAACGACGGTTCTAGAGACATCAAATTCAATATCTTGAAAACAAAAATTTATTAGAAAATTTTTAAACGTCACATTCAGTGGGGCCCAACGATTGTGACCTTCCCTTAGTTCCCTAGTTTATTTTCTCTCTCTCCCTGTGTGTCCTCATCAGCCACCAAAATAGTGAAATTAAGATTGAAAAGGGGAAAAATATCGGGTGAAAATAGGGTACCGCACACGTGATAACTGATGTTCGAGCACGCATTTCACCATCTAAAGGTATTTCATACAGCCCAATTTTTTCCCTCCCTCTCTACTCTTTCTCTCTCTAAAATCCGGGCCTTCTAAAACACTTTTATACGACTGAAATGCGAACTGAGTACGGTTACGTGGTACTCAGCCGGAACCCAAAATTTTCTTTTGAAAAAGAGTGGGGATAAAGTGGAATCCCATAAACAAGGAAACATGTAATTCTAATTATCCAATTAGCAAAGCATGGCTCCATCATCTGGAGCAACTTGGACTAAAAAATTCCCTAATGTGATCCACAGTTAAAGTCATGTGAAGGGAACTGGATTGGTCAAATGAGGTAAACCCAGTCACTAAATCAGTCAACAAACCATGATGTTGCATTCTGATTGGCCAACTAAAAGCACAAACAGTCTATCAATTCAGTGCTGGAAGTAGGTAATCGGATTTGAGTTGGGGAGTGGGGACCAGAATCATGGGGTCTACCTAATTACTAACTTTTTTGTTTGATTATATTCCTCTTTTGTGATTTTTTAAAATTTCTTTCAGTTTTTTTTTTTTTTTTTTTTTTTTGGCTTTTCGATTCTGATGGGACTAATTTAAAAGCCAAAATATAAGAATCATATTTTACAAACAAGAATAACTCAAAAAAATAAATTATGTTAATTAAAATGAACTTCAATTTCTTTAAATATGCTTCATATTGTTTACTTTCATAATTTCTATTTTTTACGATTTATTTTATACAGAACACACTAAAAAAACGCGGCCAAGAAAATATCCTTGAGAACTAGCTAGTACATCACCGCAAACCCCTACTCTGTTACAACCCAAAATAACAAACTGACCACAAGTATGAATATTATGCGAAAACGGGGACCCTTGCGTGCACTCCCTGGTATGTGGTCATGGTGTCCAACATTCGAGCCGTCGGATGTGTTTTTAACGATCTTGATTTCATCTAAGCACTTTGCAGATTCGAACTTTCCATTGCTAAGATGAAATCCGAGCTATTGATTGCCGAGATTAACTACTCAGATGCGCACACCAACACCCCGGTCATGTATCATTTACATGAACATTGTTCCAGGACAACAAACAAGCTCGAATATCACGAACAATGTTGTTGATCACCAGAAAATCAGCCAACCCTTTCTGGGAAGAAGAAATTCTTTTAATTTTTTCTCGCCCTCCAAATAAGATAGATGTTGGCAGAGAGCAAGATAAATTCAACACTGTGCTTGCAATGGTAATTATATATCATGATTATCTCGCTACCATTATCTTATAACTTGCAAGAGAAACAATCGGCGTCATCGGTTTTGGTTTTTTCTTGGTGTTTTTGCTTGTTGAAGAAAAGAGCGAGAAATTATTTATGGGTGAACATCGTTGTTCTTTTTCATTTTGGTGCAAAAAGATTATTGTCCTCACTGCTCACAATGGACAGAGGGCTATATTGGATGTATTTGGGGGTCCTTTATTGGTCCATTTCGATAATCGAAATTGTTCATTTTAACTATAAAATTTGAGAACATCAGATCAGGTTAAAATTCATGTTCATCGGATATTGATCGCTTTGTCTTCGGAATGCATTTTTAAACATTGAACCAGAAATCATATTTTTAAACATAAATCTGTAGTTACAAAAGTACAATCAATTCATACTAATCGATGACAGACTCTACGCCGACCTTGTATTGGTCTGCCGTGGCAGTACGTGTCTTTCGGGCCTGTGAGCCGGTGCGTTGTTACAGTTGCTCGCGTCTAGATTTTGGTAGTTTTGGTTCAATCCTGTATTTTGAGATGAAATCTTTTGCCTTTATGGCTGTGAAATGAATTGCCTTGCCTTGTTCAAAAAAAAAAAACGTAATTTTTGGGTTGGTTGATGTTCTCGATAAGTTATAGAAAGTCAATGTTACAATCATCAACATGGGCTCGGGAAGGCCGGAAATCATTGAAGAGGACCATGCGGTAACTGGAGATCGATGATTTTATTGATACGAACATGAATAAGATGTGTTAGATTCCACAACTCTTAAGTATTAAGAATATGCCTTTTTTAGGGTCAGGATGGTGACAAAAAGGAGAAAAACCTATGGGTACCGACCCATATGCACAGAAAACGTACAGAGATGCTTGGGACTCACTTTTGGGTCTCACACGAGTGATCCGAACCGTTCATTATTCTTAGAACATTTTTCGTGGGGCCCCACAAAAATATTTTGATTGAAACGGTAGGACTTTGTTTCAAGCACTTCTAACCGTCCGAATGAGCTGAATTTTTGTGGGGCCCCTCGGAAAAATGTTCTAAGAATAATGAACGGTTCGGATCATTCGTGTGGGATCCAAAAGTGGGTCCCCAAGCATGCTTTGTACGCTTTATGTGCATATGGTTTTGTACATGTAGCAAGGTCCCTTTAAAGGCTGAGATTGAATTGAACCAACAGAAGGTACAAATATGATTTTTGAGGGGTTAAGATTGCATACAGAATGATATATTTCTCGACTGGTAAGAGATAATTGGTCAACGATTGAAACTAAAAGATAAAAACAAAAGTAAAAGTAAAATCCTACGGTAATGTAGTATCACTCCCATAATCTCAATAATTGTTGTTTCTACTCCGACGTCCTCGACCATTCTTTTGTTTCTCTCACTAGCCACCCTGAAAAAAAAAGAAAAAAAAGTGTGTTGGATAGTGTCATCTTATACACAAGGCAATAATTTTCTTTGCATTAGAATATATAACACTGATGGGTGTATTTTACTGCAATCCAATTTTCTTTTCTAAAATCTAATTTGGAGTGGCTAGTACTCAAGAACTTTTTTAAACTACCAATTTAACGCGATTGTCATCTCATTCCTATATCATGTGTAGGAAACGTTCGTCGATCTTTTTTTTTCTCTTCCCTCCCGCCTTCCACAATTTCTTTGAAAATTTTTGTTCCAAAAAATAAATTTCAATTCTAGGTATGTGCTTTTCTTATGTGCTAAATTTGGATCTAGAAAATGGAAGTTAGAAATTGATGAAATAGATGGTAGAGATTAGTCCCCTTTTCCTCCTCAAATTAATTTTCACTTAAATGGGATCGATGACCCATATAAAAACTTTAATTTCTTTTATATATAACAGTATGTGAAGCTTTCTTCTAAAGGCAATCATTTGATGGAATATATTGTATTGTTAAGGAGTAATTAATCACTAGTAGGACATGCATCATGGCTACTTATAGGAGTCATTCATATTAGGAATAAAGTGCCTTTAGGAACAGTTTGCTAGTAAACCATGCACCATGCCTAATTTGTTTAACCATACCTTGACTAATTCCGGGGCCCTGAAAGTAACGACTGGCATAATCCCCAATGGCCCCAAGAGTTTGTCCGGACCAGTTTGCGCGCACCTTGACTAATTTCGGGGCCCTAGAGGTAACGACTGGGCATAACCCCCAATGGCCCCAAGAGTTTGTTCGGACCAGCTTCCGCACACATCGACTAATTCAGGGGCCCTCGAGGTAAATAACGACCGGGCATAACCCCCAATGGCCCCAAGAGTTAGCTGGCAAGGGAAATCGAATCTAAAACCTTAGGTTGGAGCAAACCCCTAAGTCTTAAAACAAGGCCACTTTGGCAACCCCTTGGGGTTCATAAAACATGCCTAAATTTGTAGTTAACAAATGAAAAACCATAATAGAAAAGAGAAGAGAGAACATCGCTAGCAAAAAATTCTTAGGGCCACTGATAGGCACGCAGTATCGTAGATATAAGTGCCTAAATAGGGTAGTTTTTTTTGGATAAATAGGGTAGTTTGAACACGTTGTTATCTAATTTATTCCCTATTTTCCACTTGATGCGTTGCTTTGGTATGTTTTTGTGTTTTTGTTAATTTTCAGGAAAATAAGGCTGTTTTAGCGCCAAGATTGGATTGCAGAGACTTGAAGGCCGTGATAGAGCTTGAGGGCATGGAAGGCTGTTGGGACTAAGTATTGAAGTGGAATTCGCGAGGAAGTGATCAGAATCACCGTGAGCGCTACCAGGAAAGCAACGGAGCGCTCAAGAGTGGCACAACAGGGCTCGAAAACTGAACATAATGTTGGGGAGGGCTACACCAAAATTGGTGTAGCGCTACCTAGAGGCTTTAAGGGTCAACAGTCAAAGCCGAGGTCAACCGGTCAAGCGGTCCTAATTAGTTCGGGAGGGCTACACCAAAATTGGTGTAGCGCTACCGAGGGTCTTAACTGGCTTTGAAACGGTGTCGTTTTGGGTCGTTGCGGGTCCAATTCCGATTTGTTTAGGATTTTAATTGTAATTAGTGGGGGTTATGTATAAATACCCCTTTAGAACTCGAAATTAGGGAAACACATTCATAACTTACGTTTTTGTTTAACTTTTGGCTGCTGTGTTTGAGTTTTTTAATTGCAGATTCAATCCAAGTTTTTCAGGTTTTCCAGCTTTAAATTCTTGTTCCTCCTTGGTGTTCGAATCCGTTCTCTTTCCGCAAACCTGTGGTATCGTATTTTATTTTTATTTCAATTGCTAAAATCATGTTTAGTTCTAAATATATGTTTGCTACGTCCGATTTGTTTGCATGAGTGAGTAATTTCGTAGAGTGCGGCCGCGGGGCGAAAGCGTCCCGTGGCTAGTTTAATTAATGTTTTTACCTCGGGTTCGAATTAATTTAATTTTTAAGCAATTTTAAAAGACGAAAACTCTTCCAACAAACAAAACCCAGGCATCGCCGGAATTCGAATGCGCACGGAAACTGGTGACAGGTGGTGCGCATTTGTTAGGGATCCTTTTTCCTATGCTAAAATCAATAAATTGAATAATTGTGGCCCGAGTAAACATTGGTTAGGCTAGTTGCGGACGCTGGGTTCCCACGGCTGTACTCTCCTTTTCAAATCCATATTTAGTTAATTTATTTTGGTAATCGAGTTAGTAAATCAACCTCATTAAACAAGGGGTGGCTACCTAAGAGCCAAGATAAACTGTGAACCCGTCATCTTTGAGTCCTGCACACGTTCGTCCGTCTCTGTGGTTCGACTCCGGTACTTCCGAATATTATGCTACATCGGTCGAGAGTCCTACGCTTGGGACGCGTCTTTATTTTAAATCACTCAGTCGGTCAAGCAGCCACTAAAGATTTACAAAGTGTTATGTGAGGGTTTGAAGATTAATCGGGGAATGCATAAGCTGACGTGGATATTCCTTTAATCCCAACAAAATACCTATAGTAATTAGATGACCTAGACATTGTGTATGTTATGGGACCCCTTTTTTTTTAAGAGCAAAAAAGAATTTTGTTATGGGACCCCTTGAGGCTTGAATGAAAGATTCATGAATCTACATCATTCCAAGTGCTATAAAATGGTCTGTAAGGCAATCCTTAAAAAAACTAAATTGGTGTGCTCATTCTTGGATTGAATGAAAAGGTTAAGGCAAATTATAACTTGTTTTATTCTTTTTGAGTTTTAAATCATTTCTATCTTAATGGGATTAGGGGTGACTAACACTTGGCTCAAGGTTGATGATTGAGGATTTACTTACATATGCATGTCATCAGCATGATGTTAGCAATTGGTGTGCACACGTGTGAGCTTAATTTTACTCCCATTAATTATGACAAATATGGTCAATATTATTGTTAATTGCCACGCACGCAAACACATTTACATTTGCATTTTTGAGCCATTATCCGTTTTCTTTGATAATTTTTTTTTTTTATAAATTAGGAAAGGCTTTTAGCTAATTAAATGAATTTCTTGTTTGGCATATCAAATTTCACAAAGTATAAACCTTTTTGTTACCTGTCCTTTTTTGCTAGAACTTTGACACTTGTCACTCAAAACAGAAACCTCAAATCTCCATCCTTTTTGTCTGTTATATATCTCTATATCTGCCATAACCATACTGTCTTGGATTCACATAATTAAATCAATTACTAAATGCATCTCCAGCGGATTGCTCAAATACCAAATGTCAAAAAAATTGAAGGGGTCGTAAATGAAATATGTGTTCCTGTATAATATATCTTTCATGTGAAGTGCTATGCTAAAAAACAGTTTCTGGAACACAGCCTAAATCCCTCATCTTTTTCTTACTCAAATTGATTTCTAAGTTTTTTAGTTGAACAATATCAAATCAAGTTGCCTATGGCATCCAGCATCAGAAGTCAATCAAGCTTTCTTTCGAGTTGTTTTAGTTAGATCTACGAGTTTCGAGTGGACAAAGGTCTGTACAAGTTCGATCTGGATTTGATCAACTGGTTGTTTGTTGTTCTGCTTTGCTTTTGTATTGATTTGCTTCTGGAAAGGGTTGGTTAATTTTGGGTTTGCGATCGGCATTGTTTGTTTTACATCTGTATCAGAATCTGGGACTTTGATCTGTTTTTGGTGGGAGCTTGATGGCGCAACTTCACTTATGGGAAGACTTAGTGGAAGATTTATCTCATTCTATGAAAAATGGAAAATGAATGGAAAATTCTGAGGTTGGTTCTGAATCCTTGTCGTATTGGGAGGAACTTTATTCTAATGATGATTTAGTCAGTAATTGGGATGAGGCTAGTCGCTATCTCGATGATGATTATGATCCTAATTGGACCATGAATCGCCATGTAGTATGAACGTGACTCAATCCAAGGATGTGCGCTCGCACACTGCAATGGTGTCAAGTAAATCAACAGTGAAGGACCCTTTCCTTTATGAGTTGTGTAGTAGGAAAACTATTCTTAGTGTGGCAGTCAATATTTCTAAGGATATGGTCAAAGAAAACAAAAGTGCAATTCATGCCTCAACCACGATCACTGATTGCAACGTCTCGTGTTGAACAGAGGAGCACACCTTGCAATGGAGTCAAGTGAGGGAATCGTTAAAGAAACACACCAATGATGTTCTTCCTCCTAAATCTCCAGCACATCCTTCAAAGGTTGGCGTTGGTTGCAGGTTTGATTCGGTAAGCGATAGAACCAACAGTGCCTTTTTGAAAAGTTAGTGGAGAAAAATTGATAATTTTCTCATTTTTACACTTCTGAGTAGATTTCAAAAGGACAGGCATGGTATGGGTAATAAGTCGGGTTCTAATACCAATAAGTTTTTGCAGAGAAAGTATCCAATCATTTTAGGAAGAGAGATTTCCTCCTCATTGACTGGAAATTCCAGACATCCTTGTCTAGTTCTGAGGCCTTTCAATTTTTTCATCGACTAAGTATCTCACCAGTGGAGATTCGAGGCAAAAGTGAGCTTCCTAAGGACCACGTGAATTGTGACTTCCGGGATAATGTGTCAGATTCTTCCACCACGGTTGACGTGATCAAAGTAACTGTTTGCGAACCTATCCTATGCTAGTTGACTTAGACACACAGCCACAACATTCCAACGTTGTGGGGCCTTCGACTTAAATAGAAGCCCATCTTGTGCATTCGGGTTCAAATGTGAGAAACCTTAGGTCTAAACGAATCTTGGCTTTCAGAGATAACGATGTCGAGGATCCTCTCTCCCAAAATACTGAGCTGAACTCTCCCGCCAAAATAAAGAGTTCCAGTGTGAAGCACCTCATGTGCAAGCGTATCCAGGCCTCAACGTTATTCTCCGGTTCGCTAACCAATCACATGTTGAGATATCTCAAATCTATAGGAATCATGGCTTCTAGAGATAGCGTTGGTAAGATAGGGGGACGTCACATGGTTGGTCAAACAAAAAACAGGGCTCGAAGAAAACAACTAAGGCGGATCTTGATGATATTCAACGTGTTCATACTTCCAACATATATACAAAGCACAAGCGTAAATGCTCGCATGCTATTAAGGATAGTTGCAGTGACCCTCATGTGTTTCGCGCACCACAGAGACGGATGCTACAATAGTATCCTTTATAGATCTGCTTTCTCTAAGTGTTTGTTTTGCAAGTGCTATTGTGGTTATTCTTCCTAAAGGTTTTACGTGTTGACGTCCTTCATCCAGATTCTCTTTGCTCCACGATGCTCTGTTCCTTTGACCTTGTTTTGGCCATCGCTCAGTTGTCAGCGACCCAATATCTTATGTTGATAGCATGGTTTTGAGTCTAATGGTGTGTTTTGTGTTTGTCAAGTGTATTTGTGTTTTTTTCTGTAGGCCTGAAGCTAAGGCATGACAGATTAGCTTCTTTTAGGTTTTTGCCGGCGCCTTTCACCAATGTAATGGCAACAACACAGTTGGCATAATAAGATTTTTCTCTCTATTTGCAAAAATAAAAATAAAAATCAAGGTTTCTTTCTCTCTTCAGAAAAAAATTAGTGTTTCTTTTTCTATGAGGGTGTTTGATATTACATATTTTCACCACCCTCTGAAACAAAAAATACAAAATACTTGAATATCACCTGATTTAAGTATATATTTAGGTTGTGTTTAGTGGGAAATGTTTAAGTATTTAGATCGAAGATAAAAAAAATTAAAAAAACTATTGGATATCACCAACTTAAATTAAAATTGACCACTTAAGTAGAGTGGCCAAATCATTTTTGTAAGGTAAGAGATGTATAATTTTACAATTAAATCAATAAAACTAAAGATATTTAAAATAAAAAAATACTATAGTTTGAAGGAACTATTGGAGTGCACTTCATAAATTGAACCTTCAAATTTTGAGGTGTTGTAGCAAAGTACAGTTTTGAAACTAACTTTTGAAGTACCTAATAAAGATCTCACAAAAAAAAACACCAAATTTAACCTCAAAAAGCACCTTTTATAAATTAGCAAGTCACTTTAAACTCACAAAATCAGACTCTCTATTCTAACTCCACTATATTAAACTATTCTCATTTTCTACTCCTACCCCCAAATCATTTTTGTAAGGTAAGAGATGTATAATTTTACAATTAAATCAATAAAACTAAAGATATTCTCATTTTCTACTCCTACCCCCCCCCCCAAAAAAAAAAAGGAACATACTCAAACCAAGAGAGAAGTCAAGAGAGAGTGATAGCAAAGTAATTTGATGCGCGAACAATGCCTACTCAATTTTGAGTAGGCACCGTAGCAAAGTTAGAGTTTTGCAAATTTGTTCATTCATTTGATGTACCTGATTTTTTTTATTTATTTTTTTTTATTTATTTATTTATTTTTTTTTGGGGGGGGGGGGGTGGGGTGTTAGTTTGACTTAACAAATTAGCCATCAGGGGTTTGATGCCCCTGATGCTGATGCTCTAAGACATTTGTTAATTCTATGCGCATTTCTAATAGTAGTAAATAATTTCTTAAGTCGAAGTCATTATTTGGCATGAATTTAAAATAAAAAAAATAACCTTCAATGATTGGCCAAAGCCGAAAAATGGCTTCGTCATTTCAAAGTCAAACTACCACCGAGGTGGTTGCCAGTAGAGGTGTCAAACGGGCCGTGCCGGCACGGGCACGGCACGGGCACGGCACGTCGGGAGGCGGCACGGCACGCCAGAGGCACGGTAAAATCTTGGCACGGCACGGAACGGCACGGTATAAGTTGGCACGCGGTGCGGCACGGGCACGGAAATGAGCGGGCACGGCACGGGCACGGCACGGGCTAAGGTGGCACGTGGCACGGCACGACACGGTCTTCTATGGGCACGGCACCGGCACGGTAAGAAGTCAACGTGGCACGAGGCACGGCACGGCACGGCACGGGCACGAGCACGGAAGTTGGCACGGCACGGCACGACACGGAAGTAGGACGGACATGGCACGGCACGAGCACGGAAGTTGGCCTGACACGGCACGGCACGAGCACGGAAGTTGGCCTGGCACGGCACGACACGGCGGCTCGGCACGGGCACGGCACAAGTGAAAAAAAAATGTTAAATAATTTATTTGTATGTATTTTTTGATAATCACAAAAATAAAAAAGAATTGTTTTTTGGTTGTGTAACTTGTGTTAGTGAATTATATATTTATATGAAGTTTAAAAAAAATTAAGTCATGAACAAAAAAATAAAGAAGAGGGAAAAAGAAGTTACAAAAAATTTATTGATTTATTTTATTTTATTATATTTTATATTTTAATTTTGAGAGAGAGAGAGTTTGGACAAAAATATCAAATAAGCTTTTAAAATATTTTTTTACGTGTTTGATAATTGATACATTGCCTTTTATCTAATAAAGATTTTGAAAAAAAAAAGAACATTTTTTTTGTTTGTGAAAAAAATAAAAAATAAATTAAAAATAGTGTTTTGCAACTTGTTAAGTAAGTCGCTAAGTCATGAACAAAAAATTTAAAAATTAATAATAGTTTTTTTTAGAGAGAGAGTTTGGACAAAAAAAATAAAATAAGCTTGTAAAATATTTTTTTACATGTTTGATAATTGATACATTGCCTTTTATCTAATAAAGATTTTGAAAAAAAACTTTTTTTTTTCTTTTTGTAAAAAATAAAAAATTTTAAAAAAATAGTGTTTTGCAACTTGTAAGTAAGTCACTAAGTCATGAACAAAAAAATAAAAAATAAAAAAATTACAAATTAAAAAAATAATTAAATTTTTTTTGCGGAAAATAAAAATAAATTTACAAATTATGTGTTAATTTTTGTTGTAATTATCAACTTTTAAAAAGTAATGACAATTTGATTTTTGAATTGATAGGTGAAAATTGAATTACTTTAATTACGTAATATATATAAAATTTTGATTATATTATGTGCTAGCCACATGATCGCAACATAATTATGATGATCTACACCGTTCACTATGTTTGTCTTGCTGTTATAATCACTCTCGCCAAATTTGAAGTCTATCGGGTATTGAAAGCCCTTTCATCGGTACGCTGATTCATTATCAATCGACAATTTGTCCCCTTCGATCAAGTACGTAACTATAATTAAATCACTTCATCTTTTGCATGGAGGATATAATCACTCCCACTTAAAATTTAGACGGTTCCGATTCGAAAAAAACTACTCTAATGGACGCCGAGTCATGCATTATAGGACATTATTGCTCATAGATGCACCGAATGTGATCCGATCAGGTGGTTGCAGACATTTGATCGTCACCGTTTTCGGGGAGAATTATAGATTTGATAAGATATGAAATCGTAACGGTTTAGATCGAACATTCAAGAAATCGAATATGCACCTGCTTTGTAATCCTATACATTGAACATACTTGGTTATGAACCAATCTATTATGCTGTAGGATAATGTACATTAGCCACATGGCCGCAACACAATTATGACGATCCAAACCGTTCATTTTGTTTGTATTGCTGTTTTAATTACTCTCGACAAATTTGAAGTCTATCGGACATTTAAAGCCTTTTTATCGGGACGTTGATTCATTATAAACTAAAAATTTGTCTCATTCGATCAAGTACCTAATGATAATTAATTTACTTCATTTTTTGCGTGGAGGGTATAATCACTACCACGTAAAACGTAGAAGGTTCCGATTTGAAGAAAAATACTCTGACGACTGTCGAGTAGTACAATTTTACGGCAATTTGTACCGTTGGGTGCATAGGCATATGGTGTGACACATGCACTAAATTTCTTACTTGGTATAAATAGGCTATTGAAAAATCCCAAATTTCCCACGGCAAAATTGAAAAATCCCACCAATTTTTTCACCCTAAAAGTAAAAAAAATCCCTCCAATTTTCCCCCCAAAATCCCCAAATCACATGAAACCCTAACACACACTCTCTCTTCCCCTCCTTCTCCCTCACAGACTCACAGTCACCGACTCCAATTCACACGATTCATCACCACCATCTCATCTTCATTCTTCATCTTCTTTTGAAACAAACCCCAACTCTTAGACTCTCTCTCTCTCTCTCCCTCACCGACTCCAAATCACCCTCGATTCCATACGGTGGTAATAGTCATGTTCCAGACATGTTCCTTCGCAAATCAGGGACATGGGTTCTTATCTTTCTGGTGATCTCTCCCACAAAATGGAAAACTAATGAAGCATCTGGTTGTTTAAGATATCTCTTAACTGATCAATGTGGCAAACTAACAGTATAGTGCTTCCACCCTTTTCAGGTTTTACCATGTTTGTAGCACGATGAACTAAAGCCTCTCACCAGAACACACACTGACTCCCTTGTCGAGCTTGGAAATTTGAAGGTAACCATCCATCACAAATATCATTTTCACTATTCAACTTTAATGGATTGGTAACAGTATAATGGATCAGCCCTTACACTTATAGAATCACTGTCCAGGTACTCTATAGTTTTTGTTACAGATAAGTTCATGGACATAACAATGTTGTATTTTTTTGTGTACATTTTTATGCTCCCATCAAGGTCGTAGAAATGAACACGATCAACCTGTTGAAGCCTTTGCCATTGGTTTGGAAATTTGATTTGTTGCTGTTGTGGAAAACTGTGTGAGCTTGACTTAAGCTTGTGTTGCTTTTCAGAACCTATTTTAGACTACATGCTTCTGTTGGAAATATTTTTAATCTTTTGCCATTTTTAATCTATGTGTATTGAAGTATAGATGTTGATTACTGTGATTTCTCCCCTTATTCCAGGTACACAAGGCATGCATAAATTAGTGCACAGAGGAAATGTAAAGGTATTCCGATTCTCTACATTTTTATTGCTTTCTCTTTTGCTAATTTTGTTTCTCTGAGGGTTCTCGGGGGTGTTGTGGAATTTAAGGATCTATTTTACTCAAATCCTCTTGAATTTGCTTTGCCTTGTATGAGCACAAAACACAGTTGTTGATGCTGATTTTTGTCATTTCAATGATGTATTAAAAAGCCACCATAGGTATGGTTTCTCTCTTGATCTCTCACTTGAGATACCTTGGGCTGGATGTAGGCAGAACATGATTCAACTTGTATATGTGATTTTTGTAGTCTAATCTCATGCCTTAAGTTTGCATTTTAACTTTAGTGTTTTTTTATTTTATTTTTTATTTTTTATACTGATACTGTGATTGCAATTTTAAGATTATGGCCTTCTATTTTCTTTACTTTTGTAGAAAGGAAAAATGGGAGACTTATTGACTTATTGTAACCCAATTGCACAGCTTCGAGCAACTAATCTGGAAGCTAACAAACTGGAATTTGTTAAAGGTAGACCACAATGTAGTAGTGCACTAATGCATGTAGTTAATAAATAAAAAAAGTACTTCAACTATTTAAAAAAAAATTCCGAATTTACAAGTGGTCAGTCATCCAAACTATAACACGATAAGAAGGCACGGCGTCGGCACGACAAGACTAAAAAAACGCACGGCACAACACGACTAAAAAAACGCACGGCACGGCACGACTAAGGCACGGCACAACGCGACAAAAAAGGCACGGCACGCCACGACAAAAAGGCACGGCACGACACGAAAAAAAAAAAGAACGGCACGGCACAACACGAGTAAGTCAACGGCACGGCACGACACGACACGATTAACTAATCGGGCACGGCACGGCACGACACGTAGCACGCCATGGCACGGCACGCCATGGCACGATGAAGTAAATGGGCACGGCACGGCACGGCACGTAGCACGGTTGGCACGGCACGCCATGGCACGATGAAGCAAAATGGGCACGGCACGGCACGGCACGAAGCACGGTTGGCACGGAAGTTGAATGGCACGGCACGGCACGGCACGCACGTTTGACACCTCTAGTTGCCAGGATGGAAGAGGTGAGTGAAATAGATTCCCTCCCTCCACGTCTGGAGTTCAAACCTTGCGATCCCCATCTGCTTCCTTTGGTGGTAGGTGGTGTAGGTATAAAGTTCGCTTCGCTTGAAGAGCCTTTTGCCATCTTGTACCAGAGTAGTGCATATGGTGACGTCTTGTCCTCTCGGACAATAGTTATGACTCGAACTGGACGTTCCACAGGGGGCCAGGAGCCCGTATGGTGACACCCAAGGGAGTTTGCAATGCTGGTCGCCCCTTCCCATTATTTTTTATCAAAAAAAAAAAATTCAAAGTCAGACTTCGCAAATGAAAGGACAAAACCATTTATTTACCCATTGGTATATATAGATTGTTATACTATCTTCTCATTGAAATGATTGAAGTGATCCAACGATCTCGAAGAATTAATTGGCTTTTGTATCATTGGAGCTACTTCTCGTCAATTTTTTTACTAAATAAAGGCAAAAAATTGGCTATTGTATCATTGGAGCTACTTCTCGTCAATTTTTTTACTAAATAAAGGCAAAAAATTGGCTATTGTATCATTGGAGCTACTTCTCGTCAATTTGTTTACTAATTAATATAACAGTAAGCTAAAAAAATAGATTTGTCTGAAAAAAAATGGATCAAACCAATGAATTTCATTAAAAGTAAAAAACACAGGCACAACAACAAGAAAAAGAAAAAGAAAAAGAAAATACAGGGAAAAAAACAAAAATAAAATAAAAAACACAGAGAAAGATCGCCCGAGAAGTTGTCACACCGTTGCTGTTGTTGCTGCCGATGTCGGGAAGCTCAAATTTGAGGATTCGGGGATCCCACAGTGCTCATCCGCACTACGGGGTTGTAGGGCGACCAAAACTATGTCATTTACGGTGTGCAAAGGTTTAGAATCACAACATTTTCTCTCTCTTGGGATTATGTCAAGTTTAACATTAATATTTTTATTTTTTTGTGGGCCTTTTAAAAATCTAGAAAATTGTTTGTGACTTTAAATTTGTACAGGACAACATTAGATAATAAAATTTATCTATTCTTTAGAAATACTAGTTCTTATAAAGTATCTTTAGGTACGGGCATTCACTAGTACTATTGTAGATGTGTTTTTGTGAGAAGTCCCCTAAATATAACAAGTGGCATAATTTAGAATTTCTAAACACAATTGACAATTTACACATCTTGAATCTTATTCGTATACACTGTAACCCCTTCTCATCTCGAACAGGCATTAGTTTTACAAAACCAAAGGAAGCCCAAAAATTAAGAAGTTTAAAAATGTGTTTAATCGTGGACTTTTTGTTTTGAGAACCAGGTTTTAGGGGGAAATACTTCTACTCCTAAAATAAAAAAACAAACCCACCCCAATCTAAAATAAGTGAATTTTATGTTCACATACTGAAGAAATCAAAAATGAAATTTTGATTTTGAAGAAAATAAACACCCATTTAAAAATGCTCACATTTTGGAATTCAACAAATAAAACTAGGTTAAAATGACGTAGTTTTGAGGGATTAAGTAGTGGTGTTCTCTTTGCACACCCAAAACTAGGTTAAAATATTAATGTTAAACTTGACATAATCCCAAGAGAGAGAAAATGCTGTGAATCTAAACCTTTGCACACCCAAAACGACGTAGTTTTGGCCGCCCTACAACCCTATAGTGCGGAAGTGCACTACGGGATCCCCGAATCCCAAATCTGGAAATCCCAAATCCGGCTCCCCCCCTTGCCCAAAAATCTGGATTCCGGCCGCCCATAGGGAGAGGAGAGAAGATCCGGTCTTCCATTGGGAGTTGCCGGAAAATCCTGAGAGGGAAGTAATAGAGGAGAGAAGAGGAGAAGAGAGGAGGCGGAGGAAGAAGGTGGAAGGGGGCGGTGGGGGAGGGGACATGCGGCGACTGCTAAGAAGGAAACCCTAGGGAGGAGCTTCTCCAACACTCCTCTCTCTCTCTCTCTCTCTCTCTCTCTCTCTCTCTACTTTTCTCTACCCCTCTCTTAAGTTTTTTTTTTTTTTTGGTGGTTTTTGGTACTTTCTTGATTCCTTACCTAATCTTCTCAGTCCTCAATTCTTCATTTTTATCTAATTCTTTACGAATTTTGGTCTCCTTAGTGATCCAAGTCCGATAGTGACCTTAATCTGTATTTGGAATTGGAACCTTTCAATTTATCGGGAATGTTGAATAGATTATTAATGTAAAAAGTCAAATTAATTGGATAATAGTAGTCATATGGTCGGATACCATTTATTTTACGAAAATGGATAATCAATATTATTTACGGAATAAACTGCAAAACAAATTCGTCTCAATTGCGTGTCTACCAATCTCCGATAATTGTAATAAAGGAATATTTCCAAGTCAATTTAAATTTGGAGAATACCTTTTACTCTTTGGTATTGGATGAGAGTTTACTCTCTCTATGCATAAAAACGAGGACAATAAGGGTATAACGAGGACAATAAGGCTTTGTTCGGTTTGGGTTTTGAGAGAGGGTTTTGGGGATAATGAGTAGAGAGAGATAGAAAGAAAAAATTATTGGGGACCGTGCAGGGTGGGTCTTGGGACCCAAACCGAACAAGGTGTAAGGGAATATTTCCAAGTCAATTTTAATTTGGAAAAATATTTTGGGATAAAGAAAAGTAAAAAAGGGGAAACAAAATAGAACTAAAGGAGTGACAAGATTACAACATCGGATGGGAACCCATTTGTGGCAAACACATTCCAAACTTATATCCCCTCCGTTCCTTTTTTAAGTGTGTTGCTTCGTAAATCTAATTTATTAAAGAAATCTCATCATTACATCTTTCACATCAACTTTTACCTCCACTTTACATTTTTCACATCAACTTTTACCTCTACTTTTCAAAATTATCCTCCATTTTTACCCACTAACTTTTCAAAAGAGTAAAATGATAAATGTACAATTTTTTACCTATTAATTTTCAAAACACACACTTATGAAAGGACAACCCAAAATAAAAATGTCTACACTAAAAAAGAGATGAAGGGAGTATCAATTGGTGTCCGATCAACCAAAATAGGACGAAAGAAGTGACATGATTGATGTTATTGCCAAGCTCTAAATCGTGAACGGGTTGGATCCAGTCCATTTTCGAGGACCGAAGAGGATTCTCTTCCTATAAATTATCGTAATGTGAGAAATAAAATAACTATGAATTTTTTTACTTATCCGGCGTTTTTATGCAACTTGGGTAAGTCTGGGTTGAATAAGTTTGTATGAATTTAATTTTGTTCACCCTCTTATTACCGTCCCTCCTATTGGTTGAGTTAGTGTGAATCCCACAAAAAGTGATGTCATCCTTACCAAAATTATATTATAAAAGTGAAATATATATCATTTCAACAAATAAGAGAGAATCTCTTTTAAAAAAGGTGAACAAAATCGCACTTGATTTATATAGGTGGACGGGCTTCAATCGGTCGGGACTTCAATCGGTCGGGACACCAAAGGTCAGTGATAAAAGTGGCTACGAGGCTGCTCGTGGTCCCAGTTATGATCCTCTGGCTCATTGGCCCTCCTATGGTCTAGGTTTTGGTTTCTTTGGCCACCCCTAAGCAAGCAATTATTCAGTGGTCTTGGGACGCACCACGTGGCGGTGTTCCAATACCCTTTTCACCATTCATTTTTGTAGGGCCCATACACTTTGTATTGGATCTCACAAAAGGGTGCTGATTTTGGGGCTCCTTTTTGGATGGTTCTACAATTATAGGCCGAAGACCACTTGTCCAGGTTGTCCTGGCGCAGAACATGAAGACAATAACATAAAGACTTTACCAAAGAAACATTACATATGAAAATAGGCAATTCAGTGACATGCAGTAAAAAGAGTTGAGCAACTGTCTACTTTTTTTGATTTAAATATATATATATACACGAATTATCCTATCAAGGATCCCGGATTTCCCGGATTGAAGCGTTTTGATGCTTTTCCCGATATTTTTTTGACGATCCGAGCCGTCCAATGTGTTCAGAAGGTGTTTTCCAAGGCCCACGCGGGAAATCTTCGAAAAAAAATACCGGGAAGGGCTTGATCCAAGCAGTTTTTCGCAAAAATTGCATATTTACAGTTTTGCGAAAACCGCTTGGATCAAGCCCTTCCCGGTGTTTTTTTTTGAAGATTTCCCGCGTGGGCCTTGGAAAACACCTTTTGAACACATTGGACGGTTCGGATCGTCAAAAAAATATCGGGAAGGTGGAGTCCCGGATCCAGGACTCCCGGACTAGATCGGGCCTCTATATATATATATATATATATATATTTGCTTTTTTTTTAGTGCCTGAAATAAAAGAGAAGAGTAAAGATTTTTTGGAGTGCCTGAAGTAAATCATGGAACTTGCAGAAGGGTAATTTTGGAAAACTACTGTAGCTTGGAGCCGCTACATCAAAATTGGGAATGCGAATATCAATTTCCCTCACAAAAATGTGTAAAGAGGAGTGTTGGGGAACAAAGTGGCGGTGCCGGGTGCCCCAAGCAAAGGTGGAGCGAGAATCTCTGCTCGGGAGGGGCCAAACTAAGAGGAGAAAAAACATGAACTTTTGAATATTGATTAAAAATATCAAAAATAGAGTTCGGAATTTAATTAATTATGCTAAAAAAATGTTCTGTCTATTAAAATCACCAAACGTGGTGTTTTTCGTTCTGTTTAAAAAAGAAAATTTTAAAGTGACTGTGAGAGTGTTATTCCACTTTTCTTCTCTCTCTCTCTCTCTCTCTCTCTCTCTCTCTGATCAGGAGTGTTGTTCCATTTCACATGTGCCAAATGTAGTGATAACCAAGTGGAGGGGGCCCTATATTCCTTGCAGCAGGTGAAGGTTCAAACCCGCCAATCTCATCCCATTTCCTCTAGATTAGTAGTAGAATAGGATTTGCCTCGTAACACAAAAACAAAAAATTTCATATACTCTTTCCGTTCCAAAATAATGTTCCACTACGAAAAGTCGTGCCATTTTTCAAATCAAAAAATGAACTACTTTCGTAAATTATTTTTCGAAGTTTTTTGCACCAAATTAAAGTACTTGACGAGTACTTTAATTCGGTGCGAAAAAATTCGAAAAATGATATACGAAAGTACTTCATTTTTTGATTTGAAAAATGGCAAGAGAGAGAAAGTGGGGCTCTTATTTAGGAACGGAGGGAGTATGTCACACTAAAAATAAATTTAAAAATTCGAGGGAGGGCTTGGCCCCACCCAACCCTCTCACAGCTCTGCCACTGGTCCAAGAACACCAAATAATTTTTTTCCCTAAACATGCTTTAACATCACATTTTTCACCTAACTTCCCCCAAAGTGGGCATCCTTTCCAAAACTTTCAAGAAGCTTACAGTTTGTTTTAACATCACATTTATGCTTCGATCCACGACAGAATATATAAGCAACCCAGATGTGTAATAAAGAAGTTGTGGATCCTAACCATATTGCACTTGTCACCTTGACCCCACAGCTGCACAGTCCATACCCAGTCACAAAACGAAGGCCTTTTCATCGTTAACTGTAACGGCCCCAAGCCCTTCAAAAGTCTATTGTCGAAGACCAGGCCAAGGTATACAGTCAGTTTTGTAACTTAGGCCTCGTTTGGATGGGGAATATCCCCCGGTATATGTTTTCACCCTCTCTTAAGTGGGGGCCTCAGTGTTATCCCCTTGTTGGCAACTACATATCATCTCCCCCATTTCTTTCCACCCCCTCTCCTCTTCTACGCTCAAAGGTCATTCTCCCGGATAAGATTTGGGCTGCCTCTACCCTCCCCAAAAGTTATCTCCTGTAGAAGGGGAGGGTTATTGACGAAAACAACCCTCATTATCCCCTTTCCAAGCCTCATACATCACCAAACATTGCAAGCAAATGAACACAAGCGCGGTTTCCATTCTATGCACAAAAGTGTGACAATTTTTTCTTCTGTTTAATAGTGCTTATCCCTCTTCGATTTACGGTTTAATAATGTACGAGTAAAAAAATTACGAATAAAGAGAGTTTGAACAAGAGAAGATGTTTGGAATTTTTTTTTTTCCTGATATTTTATGCACTCTATAAAGTGTAGAAAAGGGAATCGGGGACCTGCTTTTCGCCCAAAACGACGTAGTTTTGGGCTTTTTTTTACACCTCCAAAGCTTCCAAGAACCCTATTTGGAGAGTTAATTTAGGGTTCAATTTTAGGGAATTTAGGCTCTTTGGGATATGGTATAATTGATTTAGGCTAGACACTTCGAGTTTAGGCACTTTGGGTTTAGGGTTTAGCCACTTTGGGAAATTAACTCTCACCCTTGGAAGCTTTAGAAGTGTACTAAGAAAATGAGCAAAAACGACGTCGTTTAGGTCGAAAAGCAGGGTCCCCACCCCTGGACCCGTAGAAAAGAAGGAACTTCTTCCATCCATTTTTATTAAATAGATTTGCTTAGCATAGTTATTTCGCACATGACCTGAAGTTTAAACCTCCAATCGGGCACCACTTCACAAACGAAAACAGACAAATTGAGTATTTTACAAATGGAACCAGACTGACTGAGCATTTAACAAGGACAACGGTGCTGGAAACAAGGTATTGCCTCTCATGCTAGTCTTCGCTGAGAGGAACTTCTTTCTTACAGAACTTGAGCAAAACCATCCATCGTAAAAGGGTATTGTCCCCAGGGCCGGAGATGGCAATTGACGTCAGCTAACCGAGTTAGTTTAATTTCGACAGCATTGTACAAATATGCCCGGCAAATCTTGGACACTCGCAGAAAGACCTGAAAATTTCAACTGTTGCTTTCGACATTACAAACCATAATATCGCTTTAGGTAAATGGCCTCACTTCCAACAAATCACAGCTTAGCCCCTGATCGGATCTTATAAATTTATGTGAAACAAGATTGATGTATTCCATCCATCAATCAACTACTTTACGATTCCCTCTCCGCTGTGTTTGCTTCTACAGCTACGGGAATAACTTCATTCCCCTCGCTGGACTTCTCCCTGACATAAACCTTCCTCTGTTGACAATGTCTAGAAATGTGCCCCTTCTGGCCACATCTAAAGCAGGTTATGAACCTGTTACCCTTCTCCATCTCCCAGTGCATTGCTGGCCTCATGAAATCTCCGTTTTTCACTCCAAGTCTATTATCTTCCATTGATTCCGTAACGAGAGCAAACCCCTCTTTCTCGGAATGGTTCCGGGACTCTTCTTCTACCCTCAGCCGATGCATCAACATGACAACAGTCATAAACTCCTCACGCATCAACTTTGCGCGATACTCCTTCCACGATGGAGGAAGCTTAGAAATAATCGCACTAACATGAAAGTTTTCATCGATCCACATTCCAGATGCAACGATAGAATTAGCAATCCTACAAAGTTCGTGTGCTTGCTCAAGAACAGATATTCCATCAACCATCTGAAACTGAATGTATTTGTTCACCTCAGATCTCATTGTTCTGAAATCCTCGTCATACGCTAATTTAAGCTCCTCCCAAAGCTCTTTTGCGTTATTAGTTTTCTTGGAGTATTGATCAAATAGATGATCAGAGAGACAACTCAAGATACTGTGACGGCAAAGGGAGTCATCATCCACCCACTTTTGCACTTCAGCTTTGGCTCGAGCAATTTCCTCAAAATTGGCTTTTGGTCTATCGGGAATGCTTGGGCGTCTGTCAGTAAGCACATATGCAATCTTCAATCGCTTCAGGAAAATTTCCATTTGATGCACCCAACAGTAGTAATTTTTTCCATCAAAACGGGTGGTCTTACTAGGAACCAGTCCTTGAGGGCCAAAAGTAGACACAGAATTTGATACATCTGCGTGTGTGTGTTTTGACCCATTAGGAACAACTACTTCAGGGGCAGAAGTATTCGCAGAATTAGATACAGCTGCTTCAAAGCCTTCAATATGTGTTGTCTCAGCATTAGATACATCTGCTTCTATCTGTTTTGTCTCCACAGGAATGACTCCTAGAGTGACAGAAGCAGTCACAGAATTTGTTACATTTGATTTTACTTGTTTGGTCTCCGTAGGAATGACTCCTTTCATGGCAGTAGTCGTCACAGAATTAGATTTATCCGCTTCAATTTGTTTTGATTGTTGCACAGAAACTAATCCACGAGGGGTGGAAGCAGTCTCCGCAATAGACATATGTTCTTCAATTTGTTTTCTCTCAGCTTCTGATACATCTGCTTCTATTTGTTTGGTCTCCATAGGAACGACTCCTTGACGGGCAGAAGCAGTAGCAGAACAACATACATCATCCTGAATTTGTTTCATCTCCATGGGAATGAGTCCTTGAGCAAGTGCAATCACTGAGTTTGGCATATCTGTCTCCATCTGTTTTCTCGCATCTTTAGATCTGCAATGAATAAATTCAATGTCAGCAGATAAATGGGACTATCTGCGCCCAAGGTGCAGGTTTACAGAAGCACATCATTCAATTACGAGTGCTAAAACTGATCTCACCTTATCCGTGATTCCATTTTTGTAATGGCAGCTTGTACATCGGGGATGCTTTTCCTGAATGCTGACCACTGTTCAGTAGTCAAGCTAATTCCTGATAATATAGCCGAGGCATAAGAGATTGTTTGATGGAACAGAAGACTAAGCACGATGATTTACAACAATCAAGACAACGAGCCAAAATCCATTCTAATATGGATTGAGAACCCTTTGGGGTTAACGAAACGCTTATGTATTGCACTAATCAAGCAGACTAGACAAAGCAACCAAACATGAGACTAAAACCTAATATAACACAGAATACCGAAAATACCAAAAAAATCGAAAATACCATAGTGGAAACTCAGAATGTCACCTCTAGCAGAGGGAAACAGCTTTCCATTTTTTTCGTGGTAGTCTCTGAATGACACCAAAGTTTCCCCTCTGAAATCATGAACTGCCAATCTCCTTTTTTCTGAAAGCTATAAGAATTCCAGACAAAAACTCAGCAACAGCACCAACAACCATCACCATACATGTCACATAACATCTCAGATTGGAAACAGCTACTTTTATACTGCGTACTGTAAGATGTATTGGAACAGACAACACAAAAATTTCTATTCCTCGTCTCACATTTTCTTGGCCACCACCATACATAAATACAAATCGGAAAACCAAAACACGTGCAACTAATTACCTTTTTGTTCCCGCAATTTGTTAGTAATCGAAAGATACACCATCAAAAATAGGGTTTCAACTTTCAACTCACCTTGCAAATGACTCGATCCCCATCTTGTTTTGGCCTTTGGTGCTGCTCAACTTTACCTTCTTCTTCAGCCAGCGTGTTAGGCTTCATTTGGTTTGTGAGACAATGCAGGAAACTAAAACACATCAGTTTTTTTATAGGACAAAACATGTGGCACAGGAATATTAAAGCCCATCTAAGGTGAACCTAGTTATAGCTCTCTTAAGCTGTTCAATGGAAAAATATTCGCAACAGAAAACACGAAACCCACAGTTTTTCACTCCTTCATTCAAACTTTCTCAGCCACAAATCCTAAGCGTAAATCGGGAAAACAGAAGACCAGTAAATTCTCCTTTCTCTTTCCTCACAATTTCTCAGCAATCAAAGCACATAAGAAAATCACATAATACAAAAAGAAAAAACCACATCCAAGTAAGCTCAATTAAAGCCCACTTAAGCTGTTTATTTGCAAAACAGACGCAACAGAAAACACAAAACCTCCACACACACACACACACACAAAAAAAAAAACACAATCTTTGGGTCACACTTCCTCAACCACCAAAAATAAACACAAATTGGGAAAATCTCAAAGGCCCAACTTTCAAATTTCATGATATATATACACTTATGCATGTCGTACTCTGTGTTCACACTCTCAATCATCGCTGCCTCAAAAAATTTAGGTGGGGTTTGGCTAAAGTAGTTCATGCTACTACTAACTTTTTGCTTATTTGAGAGAAAAAGCCACAAGCAAAAAGTTTGCTAGTTTGGCCTAAAATGGACTTTTCTTTTTTCTTATGAATTTCAGTTACTTTTTTGGCCTAAAAAGTTCACAAAAGTTTGCTAGTTTGGCCTAAAAATGGCTTTTTTTTGGAGACTTTTTAAGCCAAACCTTCCATCTTTTCTGGGCTTTTTTAAACACAAAAAAGCCACAAATAGCAAAAACTTTTTAAGCCAAACTTGCCCTTAGTTTAGGATGTTTTTGAAAGACATCTTCGTGCTTTCGCACTCCCACTTGCAGACGCACGTGCATTATGTGACTTAAATCATACAAATCCATGTTCCCTCGGTCTTTATTGCTCCCAAACATCTTCGAGCTTTTGCGCTCCCACTTGCAAACACGCGCGCATTTTGTGACTTTATACAAATTCATATTCCCTCGGTCCCCCTTTACAGCCCCTTTGGATGGGGAGAAATTGTCAGAAAAGAAAAGAAAAGAGTATGTTCTCCCTTAATAAAATGGATAAAAGATGTTAGAAGTGGTGAGAAATCCTTGTGCATTATATAACCCATCCTATTTTTCCTCGCAATGTCTCAGCAATTAAAATCTAAAGCATCTAAATTAGGGCTGAAAGCATCGAAATTAGGATGAAAGCATTGAAATTAGGGCTTTTAAAATCAACTCAACTCAGCTCAGCTCACCTTACTCGGGACTCGACTCTGGTCTTGTTCAAGCCCTTGGGGTAGCTCTTCTTCGACTTTATCTTGTTCTTCTTCATCGAGTGAGAGCAGATAGGTTTCGACGCAGCGCCTGACGATCCACTTGTAGCTTAGTTCATTGGGGTCCATGCCGAGCCTATCGGCGGCCATGGTTCGGACCTTTTGCTCCGTCGCTTCTTCCAAATCCGCCTGTTTTAGTATTGCTACCACTGTTTCTACAATTTTCTCGGTCTGGAGAGTTTCGCCTGATTCCATTTTCCGGTGTCGAAACAACTCGGAGACGACGGAGAGAGAGAGGGAGGGAGGGAGGAGGACAGTGGATTGTTTTGATGCATACAGAGAATAAGAACCTGTGTAGAAGTAGAGTCCAAAATGGAAGTGGAATATGGGCTTGTCGTACTGAGTTTGGGTAGAAAATGAGAAATAGTTTGCATATCTTTGCTGTTCAAAAATGTTATGGACGGCCAAAAATGTTTTGGACAGCTTGATTTTAAAGGGACAAAGATGAGAGAGAAAGAGAAGAGAGAAAGGGTGGGAGAAATTTGGACCGTCAAAACACTTTTGTCTAAATTTTCTTGAGTTTGAGATATGTAAACGTCCAAAGGCACCACACACAGTTGTGTTCAATCTAAGCTGTCCGTTTAATAATTAATTGTCTAAATTATTATGTAAGATAGTACTCCGTCCGTCCCAAATTATTCATCCCTTTTGGGGAATCCAACATTTTAAGGTGACAAAATTATTGTCTTAGAATTTCAAAATTATCTTTCAAAACTGTGAAGTTTACTAAGTGATTATAAATTGTTTATGTATCTTTCAATATGAATCTCTAAAAATATGTTATATGAATCTTATTTGATAGATCTCAATTAGTTGTTTTATACAAAGTTTTAAGAATCATGAAAAACATTACAAACTAGTTGTTTTTAGAAATATGACCAACATTTTGGGACATCCCAAGATAAAAAAAAAATGGGGGATTAGCAATTTGGAACGGGAGTAATATTTTAGGATAATATTTAAAAACTTACCACTAAAAACACTTTTATACGATTTAGATTTGGCACTGTGCCCACACTACATCAACCCCAGATATTCAATAAATCTCACTGGCTGCTCCACACTAGAGCCTATGTGGTCATTTGACCACCCGAAATTTTTTTTGTTTCCTAGAATATATGTAATATTTTAAGCTTAATTTTGGATCAGTCCAGCAGTCCTTTCTTGAATACTCAACTCAAAAATATTTGAAAATCCTACGCAAAAAATCAATCCATAAATCAATCCAATACAATAAAGAGCAATCTGCGCAATCGAATGAGATATTAGTGGATGAACGATTGCTTGGGTACTTATACTTAGAATAATATATTTGATACGGTTGATAATGAGGCTAATATGCAAAGGTTTCTGATAGGTGCTCGAAGGCACCCATTTAATCCTCTAATTTACATTTTAATAGTCCAATCATAGAGTTACTTGATGAATTATTATGGTTGAATTGTGTTTGTAGGCTTTGGAGAGTACCGAACAATTAAAAGTGCTAATTAGAGTCAATACGATGCATGGAACACAAAGTAGACGTATAGAGCTTCGCAACGGTCCAAGAATCGCATCATTTCGAGTTCGGATGAAGCCGGGGCGAGTCCGCAAAGTTTTGGCCTACAATCTGGATTTTCCGCCCGGGCGGGAATCAAAGCCTCCCGGGCGGTTTTACCCGATTCAAACACAAATTAGGGCGTTGACCACGTTTTTTTGGGTTTTGTTATAAATAGGTCATTGCTCTGTACATTTTGGGGGTTCTAGAAATTTTGGAAGCAAGTTTAGAGAGAGAAACGCGAGCCGTTCCATGGATTCTTCAAGTTCTTCATCAAATCAAACATTTGTCTCCATCTCCATGGCCGGCTAAACAACTTCTAGGGGGAAGATGAAGCCCCGGTTCAAGTAACTTGGTTTATGTATAGGATTTAGGTTTATTCGTTTGAATCAGTTGTTTAACTAAGAACCCTTTTCATTATGATCAGATGGATTGAATTTAATACTTTCAATTAATTGTGTATTTGTGTGCGCGATCTCAAATACCAGTTTATTCAACAGTTTTCTTCGCTTGAGCTTGGGTAACTGAGATGGGTTATGCTCGTAAGACGGATCGTGCCACTGGACAGGCCGTGAAAGAGACGGTTCGTGCCAGCGAGACGATCCGTGCTGGGATAGTCCATGCCTGTTGACAACTCAACTATCTTCTTGACAATTGTGATTCGAATAATAGCCCTAACCTATACATAGCCTAGTTACGTGACCGGGGTGGATTCGAAACCCTAGATCTTCTCTCCATTAATTTCACCCAATTTTATTATTTCTTGTTTTAATTTAATTAATCACAAAATCACTCAACAAATCTCTTTTTCTCAATTAAATTAGAAATTAATCAAAATTAACGTAATTTAGCCAAATTGTCTCCGTGGATCGACACTCGGACTTAGCCACTATTCTTTTGAGTAATGATTAATTCCTTGTTTCTATAAATTTAATTTTGATACGGAACGACACAGTCAGTTTCAAAATAGGAAAACTCGTCGAGGGCCATTTTAGTATCGTACTCCCTCCGTCCCAAAGAGATAGTCCACTACATAATATGCAATTTTCAAGTGCTTCCATTCATAATTTTTTAATATTTGCATCAAATTAACGATCTAAATTACTCCTAGTTCTTTAATTTGGTGTGAAAATTTAAAATGACACGTCTCTTCAAAGTGAACTAACTTCTTGGGACGGAGGGAGTATATCCGTTGTTATTTTCTGGTGGCATTGTTGATATTAAAAGATTAATTTTTTTGTTTGTATACAATTGAGGTTTTTAAAGATAGTTAAGGTTTTTGAACACCCTTGTTTAAAATCTTGGAATCGCCACTGATGAATTTGATATTGTGGTGATAAGATTATTTCCTTCTCAAATGAGATTGTTTAATGAAGCTTAATTAGCTCTTGATTTGACTATTTCTATCACTCTTAGTGTCCTCAAGCTCCACAAATGCCTTCGAAGATGCATATGGAGTGTTTGTCAAAACTACTGTAAAAGGTGTTCCAAAACAAGAAGCTAATTGGCTAGTTGAACAGAATATGTCATGGCAAAAGGAGCCAAAGACGCCCAACAATATGAACTATTTCAAATGAGATGTTTGAGGCTTTTTAGAACATAGTAGTCTTACCACTCTCAGCTAACTGACTAACAGAGTGTTAACCTTCATGTAGAATCTGTCGAGAAATTCTAAGAAATAGCAAATGTAGAACAAGGAGTGAACATAATAAATAACTTAAAGAGTCTAATCTGAGTTTTTCCCTATTTTTAACCAATGGAAAGGAAAAGAAAGTGAAGGGAAATTATTTTCTCTTGTTTGGTTTGGGAGGAAACAAAGAGCAAGAACAACAAAACCAAGTAGCGTATTTTCCTCTACATTTTCCTCAAAAATTTCTTTCCTTTTCCTTTCTTTTCCTTGAGTACCAAACGGGTTGTTAGCCAATCAAATAAAAAAGGGTTGTCGTTTCTCTTCTGATATCTATTATGTGTTTTGGTTAGCGTGCATATGTTGGAAATATTCGTTAGAATTTCTGTAAACTTATATAATGGGAGATAACGACACAACAAACAAATAATATATGATACTACAAATATGAAATAAGAGAGAGTAGAAACACTTATATTGATCGAGGCACGCGTAAAGCGCTCTCCTAAGAGAAGATATGTCCCCGCTTGCACTGAGTTGTGTGACATTCCACTCCCAAGATACAACGATCATCCATGGAAGCTTTGTGTGCAGCTAAAGCTTTCCACACGAATCAAGAATCGCCCGTATGCTCAAAACTATATCTCACTTAGCTTATAAAATAACACACAAGCAATACTTCATAATTTTGTCAAGTGAAAAAACTCTATCTTCCTTGTGGTTTCCAACACCCATATATATAGGTCAAAAGTTAATACTCCAATAATTATATAATATAAAACCCTATAAATACCATCTAATATAGGGCATAAAATCCCATGATTATATGTGTGGGAGTAACAATATTTATATCCAATAACCACCCTTTTATTGTAACGCCCCATGTAGACCACTGGCCCAGTACCCTGATTTGATCCACTAGCCACACCACATGACCCAAAATGCTTAAGCCCAAGGTACTAGTAGTAGCCCACATGGTTTGTTATATGCCCAAGATCACTCATGTAAACAACCAATGTGGGACTAAACACCATCTACCCTCAAACCTGGGGTATTACAATCTTCCCCCCTTAGGGATGCAACGTCCTCGTTGCATAGTCCCAGCAACCTCCCCTGGTGTTCGTGGTGGTAGAGCGCATCCGACCCACCACTTGGACCAGGGCGGGGCTCTGATACCATTTGTAACACCCCATATAGACCACTGACCCAGTACCCTGATTTGATCCACTAGCCACACCACATGGCCCAAAATGCTTAAACCCAGGGTACTAGTAGTAGCCCACATGGTTTGTTATATACCCAAGATCACTCATGTAAACACCCAATGTGGGACTAAACACCATCTACCCTCAAACCTGGGGTATTACATTTATTAATCAAATATAATTAGACACAATAAATTATTTTAAAGAGATTTTAAAATCTTTTTCTAACAATCCCCCACAAGATTTTAAAATCTTTCCGAAATATAAAAGCAATATATATAATACGTGAGCATTTTTACTGCGCAATGGATGTAGGTACCTTCCGGGTTTGAACCTACACTTAGTGAAAGTAAGTTCCGTTTGAAGGCGCCACAGTGAACTAAATGTCTTGAACTGGGTCCTTGAGCCAAACTTCTGCTTACCCCACCCACAGTACGGACAATTCATTTTGATTCTAGTCGGGCTTGCGCGTTACGGTCATGTGCACGTATCCTGTATCATGAGTGTCTTTAGGGAGTAGCCTAATCTCCCACAGTAGCGAGCCCACTACTACACTCACTTAGGTGAGACCTTCAGGGTTATTTGTGACCAATACCCCGCAGAATACCTGCCTCGGACTCATTCAGAGTTAAACTCTTCCTCAAGCATCACAAAAAAGATCACTATCACCATAGGAATGGGACTAGGGATACCCCTCATGAAAATGTCATGATCTTTCTAGTCAACCTACAGTTTCGTTGTTACCCATTGAACCTTCTTCATGGGATCTCCATTCACAAAGGTTGGGTGTCCACTGTGATGACTAATTTATAGGCTTCAGTCCCAAACCCCTCGATGTTTTTTTCGATTAGCCTACACATGCACTAACCTTTTGTATGCATATAGCATATTATACTTCCTTTCTAGCATGCCAGAGACTCATCAAAAAAAAAATTTGATGTTCAGGACCCCATCAAGTCCTTTTGTTTTCGACTGAAGCAACACATAAGTTTTGGATCCAAAAAAATGATCCAATTATTTCACCGAAAGCCACATTGATTCGAGGCAATATATATGCTTTGGATCTAGTACATGTACTTTGATACATATAAACTGAGGCAATATCGAACCCACATATGCCAAAATTAATCGAGACAACAATGTCTTTTATATAAGACTCATAAAATGAGTTCAGTCCTTTCTTTTGAATTGAAGCAGCATATATTTTAGACCCATCAAATAAACTTGGTCTACAAGAAATTTGACTATTTCCGTCCTCGGTAGCCAGTAGCCCTCTACTAGGAATCACTAATTTTAGTGACCAGTAGCCTTCTACTAGGAACTACATATTGTGGCCAGTAGCCCCAATAATCTACTAGGAACCACTGTCTTTGTTTACCAACATCGCACTTCCCACTTTCATTTCGAGTCTTATAAAATGTTTTCTTGCCTCATGTTGGCCAGTGATCTTGACCCCCACATGGAACCATTTTTTTTTTTCCATTTCATAAATAGAAATGCACGCTTTCAGAGTTCTTATACATCTTTTCCTTCACATGACTAGTAGTCTAAGCATCTACTAACCGTCATGTATTTTTCTCGTGTGGTTAGTAGTCATATGACTCATACCACTTCTTTTGTTTCATTCTCGAGGTTTTTTTTCCCCAATCACAAGGCCAGTAGTCTTTTTACTACTAGAAGCCTTTTCAAATAACTCGCATAAGCCTTCAAAACAGGAGTTTTCTCTATCTTCTTTGAACCCCCACATTTAAAATATTTTCTTTACTTTCAAAATAAAGGAAAATATTCTTTTGATCACATGAATCAAGTTTGTAACTTCTCAATTCAATGTTTATATGGTGAAACATTTGAACAATAACTTTGTAACCCCCATATAAATACTAATAAAAATTGAACTCATAAATGTTCATTTTTACAATTCCCATTTAGATAAAAGAATCACCTTCAATTCTCCTAGTGTTACCAAACATTTCAAGAATCTATTTTCCTCATGATCAATTTGAAAACATTTTTATTTATTTATTATTATTTTATAGAAACCAACTATAATTTAAAAACGTTTTCTCTTCCACCGACTTTCAAGAGAAATTAGATTCCTTGAAAAGAATATTGAACTTAACCTCTTTTTCCCACATATATCAATTTAAGATAACAACCTTTCTTTTCCGAGGAGTAACAAGAAATTTTATTTAGGACATAACTCAAGTAGGATGAAAATTTCTCAATGCCAAAATACATTAATTCCACATAAGACGAAACGTGGTTAACAAAAACATATTTGATTAGCAATGACCCAATATAAATCCTCATAAATAACACGATCGTTACGCAATGTGTGTTAAGAGCCTAACCTTTGGAATATAAAAAGGTCCTCCTAGTTTGTAACCGACATATCCATAATACTACAATTTAATCTCTTTGATGACCCATCCGTGTCTCACTTGAGCGAGTCAACTCACAAACCAAAATTCAACTCGTAAAAGTCCATTTTGCACGCTTTTTGACATAAACGACCTTTCACTATGAATCTCTAGTGCTCCATAATTTTTATTTCTTCACTTTCTCAGTCCTTAATAACTCCTCATTCTTTCCAAACGACACTATTTTGTATTCTGAATAAAAGAAAAACAAAATTTCCAAAAAATAGTCTTTAAAGGGAAACTAATCACTGTTTTTTTTTTTTTTAATACTGTACGAGAAACTGTTATACTATGTTTTCAATGCAAAAACAATGTTCCCATAGAAACCAAAACCTTTTTACTTCTCAAACAGAAAATGCAAGTTTTTTTTTTTAAGCAAATAAAACCATTTTCTTATCAAAGAATATAAAATCATAAAACGGCTTCCCATGTTTTTAAAGTCGAGATGCAAAAGGCATCTGGTCAGCTTCCTTATATACTGGAATAAGATGCAGCAATAAAATTATAAATAATTAAACTACTAATAACAGTATAGAATATTGTGACAGGTGGAGAAAAATGACAATTAAAACCGTGTTCGGGAATACAATCCCCGCCGGTGGCCGAGTAATATGCTTTTGAAAATCTGGAAGTCTATATACAACGAAATATTTTCTTTGGTTACCATTTTCCGGTAACCGTGTTTGGTTATCCAGTCTGCATATTGGAAGTTTTTTATTTTCCGTATGAACTAAGCCGATCTATTTAGACTATTCAATCGACCACTCCAAGCCAAGAAACTGATCTGCAATTGTTCACAGAAATTCCTAGAACTATCTTCTCTTAGATTGTTGGAAATATTCGTTAGAATTTCTGTAAACTTATATAATGGGAGATAACGACACAACAAACAAATAATATATGATACTACAAATATGAAATAAATATGAGTAGAAACACTTATATTGATCGAGGCACGCATAAAGCGCTCTCCTAAGAGAAGATATGTCCCCGTTTGCACCGAGTTATGTGACATTCCACTCCCAAGATACAACGATCATCCACGGAAGCTTTGTGCGCAACTAAAGCTTTCCACACGAATCAAGAATCGCCCGTATGCTCAAAACTATATCTCACTTAGCTTGTAAAATAACACACAAGCAATACTTCATAATTTTGTGAAGTGAAAAAACTCTATCTTCCTTGTGGTTTCCAACACCCATATATATAGGTCAAAAGTTAATACTCCAATAATTATATAATATAAAACCCTATAAATACCATCTAATATAGGGCATAAAATCCCATGATTATATGTGTGGGAGTTACAATATTTATATCCAATAACCACCCTTTTATTAATCAAATATAATTAGACACAATAAATTATTTTAAAGAGATTTTAAAAGCTTTTTCTAACATCATATTCTTCTTGGTTGGGGTTGGGATGAATTTTGATTGGGATCTAGCAATTAGTTAGAAGGATCGATGGGCAAATACAAGCAAAAGCTGGGTTTGGGTTCAATGGGCGGTGAGGAAAAAGGGGTTCCTGTAGTGCCCCCAAAGCACTAGAAGGATCGATGGGCAAATACAAGCAAAGCTGGGTTTGGGTTCAATGGGCGGTGAGGAAAAAGGGGTTCATGTAGTGTCCCCAAAGCACTACAGGGGTGCTCCCATCTCGGATTTAATCCTAACTTCTACAAATTTGAACTATTCATTGCTTGGATTAAATCTGAGCAATGTATTATTGAAATGGATAGTCGGATCGAGGCACTACATGGTGTAGTGTCTTGAGGACACTACACTATTCCCTCTTCCGGCGGTAAGTGTGGGTAATGGATTTGCACTAGTAATCTCTACTCCTATAATCTGTTTTTTTCTAAAAGTAAAACTATCTCCTGACTTATATGATGTTATTCATGTGTTAAAAATTCCATTTATATAGTTTTGAGAAAAAATTGAGGAAGCATTTCATCAAAGTTTTTATTATTATTATTATTATTATTATTATTATTATTATTATTATTATTATTATTATTATTATTGTTATTATTGTTATTATTGTTATTATTATTATTGTTATTATTTTTATTATTATTATTATTATGTATGAATAAGAAAAATAATAATTTAGAAGAAGAAGAAGAAGAAGAAGAAGAAGAAAGAATGAATTTAGCTTTTCCAGGTAAATGCTTACTGGAGGCTTATTTCTCGAATTTGGACTGTCAAAAGGATTAATTTTATACTATCTTATGAAATCGTTTTCTATAACCAAGTGTCAATTTTACCATACCTTACAATAAGAATACAAAAATGATACTACTACAGTATTCACCAGCTTAGTATTCCCTAACTTGCATGATAGGTCATATTTCAAGGTTATTTTGTTGCTAAAATATTAGAACCTAAATACTGAAGGCTATTTTAGTCACTAAATGTTATGGAGCATGTCATGTGCCTCTCACATGGAGTTTTCCATCCAAAATTTTAACAGGATGCTAACGGAAGTTCTTGAGTGCTGCCAACAGGATACCAACGGAAGTTGTAGAGTGGTGAAAAACGAATACAATGAGAAGGTTAAGTGTTTAAGTCAAAACCTTAAGGGGACAACTTGGAAATGGTTAACAGTTGAAGGGCGTTTAATGTAATTTACCCCTTTGAAATATATTACATAATCCAAAGGCACCACACCCGACGCTGCAATATCCAATATGAACTGTCTGTTCGGCAATCAATGGTCCAAATTATTTTATAGCAAGGCAAACATCATGTAAGACAATGTTTAAAACACGGACCATTAAAAATATTTTTGAACGGCTCACATTCGGCACTATGCTTTTCGGCAGTACAGGACCCCAAATATTTTTGAACGGCTCACATTCGGCACTATGCTTTTCGGCACTACAGGACCCCAAATACTCAATGCATCTTATATTGTTTTCTTTCTTTTTTACTCAAATGAGATTGTTTAATCAAGCTCAACTAATGACTATTGCTATCACTTTTCCTGTGGCCTCAAGACAAAATTACTGTGAAAGGTGTTTCAAATAACAGGCTAATTGCCAAGTTGAACATAATATGTCCTGGAAAAATAGCCAGCAACGCCCAACTATGAACTATTACACATAAGATGTTTGAGGCTTTTTAGAACAGAGTAGTCTACCACTCTCAACTAAGAGTACTAGCAGAATTCATCTCATTTGGAGCCACTATTACAGACATCTTATTCCTCAAAATGCAAGAGTGAGATCTCAACTAAGAGTTAACCTTCACGTAGACTCAGTTCAGAAATTCTTAAAAAAGAGCAAATGTAGAACAAAGAGTGACCATAATCAATAACTTAAAGAGTCAAAACATTACAATTGATTGTCTTGCCAACAACTCACAGAGAGTGCAACAAAATCTGTCTTTTCCTTTGTTTTGAACCAAAAATAAGATAAGATATCTACAACTATTTCCACTTCAACTTACAGTATCCTTCGACCACAAAAGCATACATAATTCATCTAGGCGAGAGAAGAAGTCAGGTTATGTTCCAAAAAGAAGAGTTCAGCACCAACTTATGCCTACTTCTAAGGTTGTTAGGATAAATTTCCTTTTTAACGGTCTGAAATCCATCTTGCTCCCCACTGTTACTCCATATGTTGTCACCGGTCAACCAACTATCGAACTGCAATCCCTCATATCCATGCGATGGTGGTTGCCCCTGTACATGACGTATGGCTGTTGTCAGATTTATTGAACCACTAATAACCAAGTGTTAAGCATAAGTGTAACCAAATTACCTGTAGTAACTTGGTTGCTGTAGTAATCAATTCTTCAAATTCCTTTTGCCTTTTGCCTTTGCCTTTTTGCTATGTTTGGGTACTCATAGTCATCGAGTTGAACTTGTTTCCTTTTTCTTGTCTTCAGATGTTCATACAATGAATTCTGTATGTTTTGTGTTTTCTCTTGTGTGGAATTTTTCTGTTGCGCTTTCTGTCTTTCCTCATGGACAACCATCTCTGTCTCCAAGTCTATGTTCCTTTCAGCAAGCAGTTCAACCTGCTCCCCAAGTCTTGTGTTTTCCTCTTCGTGCATTTGTTCTTTTATTGCAGATTCTGAAGCTTCTTCTTTCATAAATTCTTCGCTTTGTCTTGCAGAGGTTTTCAACTTCTCAATTACTTCATCCTTCTCATCATTTTCTTTTTCTAACTTCTCAATCTTCAGTCTGTCCTGCTCTCTCTCTTTGAGCAAATTTTGTATTCTTTGATTTGCTTGTAACAGGTCCTCATTGACTCTGGTGTGGAGATGTTTGATTTGGACCATATTGTCGTCATTTTCCTTTTGGACGCGCTTCAATTGCAAGTGTGCTTCATCCCTCTCTTTCTCCAGCTTTTCTGTGCTTTGTAACGAAGCTTCAATGTAACTTTTCAAACGTGACAATTCCAATGAAAGTTCCTCAATCTTCTTTGCTGCCCCATTATTGTCTTCCAGTATAACTTTCTCTTTTTCCAATGCTGCCTTAAGCTTTGCCACTGTTTCCTCATGTTGGATCATCAGGTTCTCCTTTTCAACTTGTGTTTCTCCCATTCGCATCAACATGTTTGTGGTTCCCTCATGATTTTTCAAATATGAAATTTCAGATTGCAATTTTTCATTCTCTGTTTGCAGGTGCTGCAACTTTTCTTCGCACTCCTGACATTTCTTTTGGAGCTTCTCAACAAATAAATCCTTTTCGATGGTCCTTTTTCTGTCACAACCTTGCATAACTGACAATTCAGAATCCAATCTTTCATTTTCCTTTTGCAGGTGCTGCACCATCATGTTAGTGTCATCCCTCTCATTGAGCACATTCTCGATCTCCTCAATCCTCTTAGTTGCCCCATCCTTTTCTTTCACCAACTCTTCCTCCCTTGTCAATGCTTCCTTGAGAATGGTGATCGTTTCCTCGTATTGATTTTGGAGCTGCTGCACCAATAATGCATTTTCTTTGGACTTGTTTTCCGCATTGGGACTGTTCTCCCTTTCGATCTCCTGCATCAAGCATGTTAGGCTTCGTTTGGTTTGGGAGAAAATGCAGGAAACTAAAACGCATCAGTTTATTTTATTTTTTATTTTTTTATTTTTTTATAGTGAAAAACTCATAAACACACAAGAATATAAAAACCCATCTTAGATGAACCGAGTTACAGCTCTCTTAAGCTGTTCCTTGGAAGAACATTTGCAACAGAAAACAGGAAACCCCCAATCTTTTCGCTACTTTGCTCAAACTTTTTCAGGTACAAATCCCAAATGTATATGGACAACAAAAGGCCGGGAAATTGACCTTTCTCTTCCTCGCCATTTCTCAGCAACCAAAGCACATAAAAAAATTACATAATAGGAAAAAGCGAAAATCCATCCAAGTGAGCTCAATTAAAGCCTACTTAAGCTGTTCATTTTGCAAAACAGATGTAACAGGAAAAAAAAAACCTCCACACTCGCTAAAAGGCACATTTTTTGTGTCACACTCCCCCAACCACCAAACGCAAACACAAATTGGGTGAATCTCAAAGCCCCAACTTTTAAATTTCATGATATTCATAAACTTATATATGCCTTAGTCGGAATTTGGGGTCCCTGTAGTGCCCCAAGGCGGGGCACTAGAGAGGTGTAGAGCCCTGATCTGACCGTCCATCCCCGCAATTGATAGTTCAGATTCGCACAAGCACTCTTAAGGTAAAAGTATACTCTTACAGCTCGGACATGCACTATAAGGTTGTAGTGCCTTATGGACTCTACCACCCATATCCGACTTAGTCAGCTGATCATTCAGTATAATCCTTTGCTCGCGCTCTCAATCTTCGCTCTACGCTCATGCTCTAAATCATCACTCTTGCGAGAATTTTTGTAGTTTTGAGATGTTTTTTGACTTTCATGCTCTCGCTCTCCCACTTGCGCACACGTGCATTATGTGAATTAGATCATAAAAGTAAATAATACGCATCCATACATGCATATTGCTTGAAAACAGCTCAACACAAACCCTTATGAATGCAAAGGGTGCAAACGAGCCGAGTCGAGCTTTGTAGTGTTTGAGCGCGGAGCTCTTAAGCCCAGTTCATTTACTAAATGAGCCGATCCTATACCACCCACCCGAGCTTTAGAGTGTCAAGCTTGGGTCGTTTACTAAACCAGCCTCCGTATTCGAGCCTCGGGAGGAGCACGGTTCGTTGCAGCCCAGCATGATGCATACTGCATACATATGCATTATCAAACCCATCCCAATTCCCATTCATAGCCGTAAATTCCCCTTCTTATTTCCTCGCAATGTCTCAGCAATCAAAACCTAGAGCATCAAAATTAGGGCTTTATAACTCAACTCAACTCACCTTACTCGTGACTCGACTGGGGTCTTGTTGTTCAAGCCCTTGGGGTTGCTCTTCTTCAACTTGATCTTTTTCTTCTCCGTCGAGTGAGAGCATATATGTTTCGAAGCAGCGCTTGACGATCCACTTGTAGCTCAGTTCGTTGGGGTCCATCATGCCGAGCCTTTCGGCGGCCATGGTTCGGATTTTTTGCTCCGTAACTTCTTCCAAATCCACCTCTTTTAGTACTTCTACCACTGTTTCTACAATTTTCTCGATCTGCGGAGTTTCGCCCGATTTCATTTTTAGGTGTCAAAACAACGCGAAGATTGAGAGAGAGAGAGGATCGTTTTGGAAGCGAGTGGAAGTAGGGTCCAAGATGGAAAGGGCATTGGATTTGTGAAAAAACCAAAAAGAAAGGTTCCACCGAGACTTGAACTCGGGTTACTGGATTCAGAGTCCAATGTCCTGACCACTAGACCATGGAACCATCTGTTGCAACTTCTTTCGTAAAATATTTATTTATACATAATATTCTTTCTAAACCACTTGCATGGACATTTATTTGAGCCACAAATATCTTTTAGAATCAAGCAATGACTCGCATAAACATTAGAAAAAATTCTATAAATATTTTCTTTTCTTGTAAGAATGAGTGCTACGTAATGTTTACCATGTTTTCATTCCTATTTTGGCCTTATAAGCAAAGATGGAGCCAGAGGGTGGCTAGTAGGAGCTGTCACCCCTGTTACAATTTTGAAAAAATCCTATTATTACATTGAAAATGTGTATATAAAATCAAATTGTATAACTCCGCCGCTACTTCACATATATGGATCGCCCCACTATGCAAAAATTCTAACTCCGTCCCTGCTTATAAGTCACGTTGATTTTATATTTCGTCCTTATTTGATTTGTTTCTCGTTAGTTAGTTTTGCGTCAAATTTTTATATATTATTGGTTCATCTCAATGAAAGGAATCAAAAAGTAAAAATTATGATTAGAACTTTCAATTTTTTGAATAAAACCGAAAATAAGTTTAAAAATTTGTCTTTTTTACTTATTTTTGTCTTTATTCAAAAAAATTGAACTTTGATCATATTTTTTTCTTTTTTGATTTCTCTTGTCGAGACAAACTAATAATACACAAAAAGTTATTAGGCCAAGCTACACTCTTTACTACAGTTGTGGCTGGATTTGAATTTGTGGAATGAAATTAAGAGAAAGTAGTTAAACTAAGTTCATTTTAATTGTTCAAATTTTTTTTTTTTTAAACAGGATAAGAAAGTGATAGTAATTTCGATTATCTTTGATTTTTAAACTTCCATTTAACAGGAAACAAACACATGCAAATACCATTTCTTTGGAGTAGGAGCATGTATGGATCAATCATACTTATTGTGATCCAAAAATAATAATAAATCATCCTTTTTGTGCCCCAACCAACCAAGCGAACTATTTGTTAAAAAAGAAGAAGAAGAAGAAATATTTGTTGGAAAATAAATGCAAACTACAAAGTAAAAATCATTTAAATTTTTTTTATTATTTTCCAATCAAATTAGTAATACACTAGTTATTGATAATTTTAGTAAGAAACTAAAGCATATGGTGTATATATATTCAAACTTAGTACAATGATATGCTAAAAATAAATCAAGTCCAAAAATTAATATGGAATCTAACGATAAAATTTTGTGTACGTTTTTGAATAAGTACCAAAATTAGTGTTTTACATCCACATCGACTTCCGAATTATTTATAACCACTACCCTACCAAGATCATGATCTACCTAATCATCTTTAACCTCCACTTAACCCACAACTGATCACAAGCTTGAATCATCCATAAATTGTGATATCTAGTTTTCAATTTTTTCTCCAATCACCAAAAGGCAATCTCCTTCTCTAGGTAAACATTGGGCCAAATGGTATCTTCCAATTTCCCCCAAAGTCAAGAAAAATAGGTTTAGGTGTGTGATATGGACTTAACCACCTTGGTCTCAATCCTTTTTGTAGCCCTAATTTCCAAGATAGCTTGCTCATGGCTCATGAAAAAATCCCAACTTAAAGCTGCTGATACAAAGAAGAGGCCACTGCCACCAGGCCCACCGAGCTGGCCCATTGTTGGTAACCTTCTCCAATTGGGCCCACTCCCTCACCGGGATTTGGCTTCCTTCTGTGAGAAATATGGGCCTTTGGTCTACCTTCGACTCGGTAGCGTGGACGCGATCACCACCAACGATCCTGACACAATACGTGAAATACTCCTCCGCCAGGACGATGTATTCGCCTCCCGGCCGCGAACCCTCGCCGCGGTCCACCTTGCGTACGGGTGTGGAGACGTGGCATTGGCTCCCCTGGGCCCGCACTGGAAGAGAATGAGGAGAATTTGCATGGAGAACTTGCTAACAACAAAAAGACTCGAATCATTCGCGAATCACCGGACCGACGAGGCCCAACACCTCGTGCAAGATGTTTGGGCCCGAGCCCAAACCGGAGAGGCGGTAAACTTGAGGGAGGTGTTGGGTGCATTTTCGATGAACAATGTGACTAGGATGTTGCTTGGGAAGCAGTATTTCGGGGCCGGATCGGCGGGCCCCGAAGAAGCCATGGAATTCATGCACATAACCCATGAGTTGTTTTGGCTTTTGGGCTTGATCTATTTAGGTGATTACTTGCCATTTTGGAGGTGGGTGGACCCTTATGGGTGTGAGGCAAAAATGAGGGAAGTGGAGAACAGGGTGGATGATTTCCACACAAAGATCATTGAGGAACATAGGAGGGTAAAGAAGGAAATTGGAGGAGAAGAAAAGAGTGGGGAAATGGACTTTGTTGACATTCTTTTGTCTTTGCCTGGTGAAGATGGGAAAGAGCACATGGAGGATGTTGATATTAAAGCTCTAATTCAGGTCATTTTCCTCAATAATATACTCCCCCTTTTTTTTTTTTTTTTTTACACCTGAACTTAAATTACAGAAAATGAACTAGCAAATGTGAAATGATGGACTTGGACTTTATTTTCTGTGGAGCCCAAAATCTACAACGACAATACAAAAACACTACACATTTTTCTCCATTATTTTTGAAATATTGATTATCATTTTCCTAGATACAAACACAGCCAAGTAATTATGACGCCAATCTTCACGTGCACTTACCTTCTTTGGCTTGAGTATTTGGTGAGGGAAAAGGAATTCACTATCCCCCATTAGGTTATTCTTATAAACAAATGTGAGAAGTTAGTTTTTTCTTTTGGTCTTGTTAACCTCCGCCCATTAGCCGGAGGATAATATGTTTGTAATGACAAAAGAAAGTTTAGATATCAATACGTATTCAACGCATATCAATACGATTTTTTAGATATCGATACATTTTTTACACATTGATATTTTCCTTATTTTTGTTATAACATGGTACCCGAGCTAGATTGCGTTTAGTCCTCGACTAATTTAAAAACCTTGAAGTTATCGACCGGACAAGATTTACCAAGTCTATGAACAAAGAAATAGACCCAAAATTTATTCAAAATAAAAGATAAGTAAGAATATTCAAAAGGTGTGGTAAGATTAGTTGATGGGGCTCACTTCTTAAAAGTGTGAGCTATTTTTGTCCCAAAACAAATATTATTGTAGTAACATAATCCTCCTCTAAAAATATTTAGTATTTTACTGTCTTTTCATTCACTTTTTCCACATTGCAATTTCTTTTATATGACAAACTGTAATGAGCCTTGCTATGATTACATCATTAAGTGCAGCAAACCGCGTTGTGTGGGACCTGTTTTAGGATTCCACACAAAAAATTGGAGCTGCTCAACTTATTCAAAATATGTTTTTAAGAATCCCAATAAAAATTACCTCTGTCAGATATCAATAAGAGTTTGATCGATTCTTCGCTCAATTTCCTGTCAAAAAATTAAGCAAGAACTGATCAAGCCTCTACTGATATTCGATCTCCGTAAAAAAACATTTAAAACAAAATTGAGCTACTTCGATCATTTGGGTGAAACTCCGAGATGGGTCCCATACAACACTGTGTATATTTGGTGTACACCAAATGGTGTACCCATAGGTTTATTGCTCTGTAATGGTCGAAAAGTCTCATTTCAGGACATGATAGCAGCGGCAACAGACACTTCCGCTGTGACCAACGAATGGGCAATGGCTGAAGTCATCAAACATCCACGTGTCCTTCACAAGATCCAAAAAGAGCTTGACTCTGTCGTGGGCCCCAACCGAATGGTCGCCGAGCAAGACCTGGCCCACCTAACCTACCTACGCTGCGTCGTACGAGAAACTTTTCGCATGCACCCAGCCGGACCCTTCCTCATCCCGCACGAATCCACACGCGCCACCGAGATCAACGGCTACCATATCCCGGCCAAGACACGTGTCTTCATCAACACCCACGGTCTGGGCCGGAACACCAATTTATGGGACGACGTTGACGAATTCAGGCCGGAGCGGCATTTCACTACTGACGGGAGCCGAGTCGAGATAAGCCACGGAGCCGATTTCAAGATACTCCCATTTAGTGCGGGAAAGAGGAAGTGTCCTGGTGCGCCGCTCGGGGTGGCGTTTGTGCTGATGGCTTTGGCTCGGCTCTTCCATTGCTTTGACTGGACCCCACCGGATGGATTGAGGCCCGAAGACGTGGATACTAAAGAGGTTTATGGAATGACTATGCCTAAGGCCGAGGCGTTGATGGCTATTGCAAGGCCGCGTTTGGCTGGACACATGTACCGTTGAAGTACTTAAAATGATTTTCAGAGAAGAAAAGATCATTGGGTCAGGAAATGGTGGAACAATTTGAATATTGGAAAATTACTTGTCAATTTCAAACGAAAATTAAATTATATAGCCTTGTGGAGAGATTATGGTGACACATAAGAGTATGTTATACATATTATAAACAATTTTAGTCACTAGTCCACCTCAATTCAAAGTTCAAAATGGTGTGTTTCATGACTAGCCAACCCAACACTTGTCTGTAATATATGAAAAGTATGTCCAAGAGTCGCGGCCATACTAGCTTGAATTTTTGTTTTTGAGATAGAGACTGGAGCGGATCGGAGGTGCGAGAGGTTGTTTGGTTTTTGCACTTCTCTCAATTTTCTTTCTATTTAGAAAAGTAGCCCCTGCTAATCAGGTCAAATGATATAATCATGCATCCGTCACTGGACAAAGAATTATAACTTTAATTTCATTACTAATACTAATTACGAGTAAGTACAATGTATGGTACAAAAACAAAAAGTTCACCTTATAAGGAGCCAGGGCCGACAAGAGGTCTGGGCCTAGGGCATCCTACAAACTCCCAAAAATAGGGGCATCCCAAGGATTTTTAGTAATGGGTTTGAGTATGATTTTTTTTTAGCCCCAAAAGAAAAATAAAGAGGCCCAATGTGATTTAAAAAAAGGGCCTAAACAATTGTAATGAGCAGTGGGCCTTTAAGCCCAAACTAAAACAGACCCCCCGAAAAAAAAAGTTTAGTTTTGACTTCTAAACTCGACACACCCAAAACAGAAAAGGGGAAGTAGAAAATTAAGAAAAGGGTACTCGATCGACAATCAGAACGACAGAACCGACTCCGAGTCTCCGACGCGACGCGATGAACATATTCCGTTGACCGCCGAGGTCCACCGATGACCGCCAACCTCGGACTCCGACGCGACGAACGTACTCCATACTCTGAGGTTCACATATCTAAGTTCTCTGCTCTGCTGGTATGTGAATGATGAATCACATATTCACATTGCTTAGCTTAGATAGTTAGATTGAAAATGGGTTAACCATGTTATCAATTGAAAATGACTTGGTAGAAAAGGTGGATTATACAAGTGTAATTGATATTTTTGCTTCTAATAATGCAACACAAGTAATATTTAAATGATATCCACGCGTTCTAGAGATGATATGTATTTGGAGACTTTGTATTTTGACTTTTCTATTATTATATAATATATAATAATTAGTAGAACTTTATATTGTTTTTGTTTTGTCCGTATTATGAGTGTTGCTAGAACAATTATTTAAGTGTTATACTCTTAGGTCTCGTTTGATTCGGGTATTAGGAGGGTGGGATAGGACTATTTTTGTCTAATCCCGCGTTATCCCTTGTTTGGTTCCCGGAAAATGGCATGGGATTAACAATCCCGGGACAATTTTTCTCGGTGAGTTGTCGGCTGTTATTTACAAAATTGCCAGCGTTTTCTTCCTCCTTCATTCTAAGCATCGTTGTTCCTCTCTCTCTCTCTCTCTCTCTCTCTCTCTCTTCACCAAACCTCTGGACACCGGATCGTTGAATCGTTGCTCTGAATCGTTGGCAGCAGGTATGAATCGTTGCTCTGAGATCGATTTACTGGGTTTTAACCATAAACTGGGTTTTGTTGCGAATCGAACTCTGTACCTTCTGAAATCGATTTACCCTATAACTATATGTATATGTATCTATTTCTGACATTCACGTTGTATACTTGAAATCGATTTACTCTCTTTCTGACATTCACGGATTTTGTTGCTAAACTGGGTATACATCGATCTTAGACTTGAAGATTTTCTGGGTTTTGTTGCTACTGTTGCCACATGGTTTTGTTGCTACTCTCTTTCTAAGATCGATAAACTGGGTTTTGTTGCTACTGTTGCTACATGGTTGTATACGAAGATTTTCTGGGTATACATCGATCTTAGACTTGAAGATTTTCTGGGTATACATGGATCTTGATTTCTCGATCTTGAGTCCTAAAATTATTCCCAAAATTTAGTTTGGGAAACAAAACATGGGATTGACCGGAACACGGATATCCCGATGTTAATCCTACATGAATCAAAGAAAGGATTGAGTGAGATTCAGTACTAAATTAGTTCCAGAACAAATAATCCCGGACTATTAATCTCAGGACTATCAATCCCACTTATTTTAGTCCGCGAATCAAACGAGGCCTTAGGACATAATTTTTAAACCAAGTCTAGGGCACTCCAGACCCTTGGCCGGTCCTGTAAGGAGATATAATCTACGTTGTTGTATCAAGAACGGCCCTACAGCAGACCAAGAACACGAAAAGTTACCCCTATGGAAGTTTTCGACAAATTCGATGCCAAGGTTGATCGTTGTTATTTAACTCCACTGGCAATGACTTTTGGTCTAGGCAGCAGTGGTCCTAATATTCCACCACTTTTGTCACGTTCAAACTTTTCTACAACCCTTGGTTATTCTTCTACACGTCAAAATTGAATAACCATTTGTTTTTCGTACCTTAAAGAAAAACCATTTGTTTTTGCAAATGAACCAAAAAGAATTTAAAAAAAAAAATAACTATAGAGGTCATTATCCGATCAATACATCAAAAATTATTATTCACTCCGTAGGCACTATTACTTATTGGAAATATGACACATGTTAATGTTGAAAAAATGTATTGAAATGTGTGAATGGGTATAAGAATATGTGAAAGTATATTAAAAAGTGTAAGACTCTGTTTGGATGGCAACAATCTCGAGGGGGATTGGAGTGTAATGCATTTTTTTCCATGATTTCAATGTTTGCAACAAACAAGAATAGGAATGTGATTCCATGGATTTTTTATTCCGGTGTTTGGAACAGTCAAGAATATGAATGTGATTCCTGATGACACATTTAACCAGTAATCACATTTCCAAATTGAGTGGGAATCTGATTCCACCCTTACCTTATGAGAATCTTAGATTCTAGGCTCATTCATTAAGAAATGAAAACGTGGACTTTAATGTCTTTCTAAAATAATTGTTTCTCACGTAAGATTATTATTGAATTAATCCAAACACCGAAATAAAATTACTCCAGGTATCAAATTCCTAGGAATTAGATTCCCAGTAATCATATTCTTATTCTCACCCAAGAAATTTCCCAGGAATTTAATTCTCAGTAATCATATTCCTTTTCCAACTCAAGATTCCGGTCATCCAAACACAGCCTAAAAAGGTGTATTGGAATGTGTGTTTGTTTGTATGCTTATTGTGTGCCTATTGGGCACACGTTAGCAAAACCCTTACTTACTAGTTTCCCAAATGAGTAATTTATTACCTAAAGACGTGTAAAGTTCTTATTTAATACAAATTACTTTCAAATATACTTAGTTTTAATTTTTTTTTTCTTGGCAAATCAAGAAATTTAAAAAACTACGCACAAAAACATATTATTTCTCAATTAAAAAATTGCATATCTTTTCACAATGAATAATCTTTATGGGGTGGACAGAATATTTTAATATCTTTTGGAGTAATGTTATAGAAATATTCTCCGTACACATTGAAGTGGAATTCATACATTTTTTTTGGATGGGTTTCATGCGGTCTATGCTCAGAGAGGTTATTCGATGCATTGCTCCAAGAATGACAAATATTTTCTCATATGCTTGAGCAACATTGTATAGATTTCTGAGTTACCAAATACCAACAAGTTGGGCCACTTCGATTACTTGGCAACCTCTCGTGGCCAAGTCGGAAGAGCGAAAATATCTCGTGAATTTGTTAGCTCTAGTGTAAATGATCTGCCTTTGACTCGATCAGTGAAAATAATAGTCAAGATGCGTGTAAGCTAACCTGCCGTACCATCCAGTTTGGTGCACCATGTTTCTCGTGTGAGTACTAGTACTATTTCATTAGAAAATCAACCCACAGCGAATATAAATACATCCAACTCATACCCGTCCTACGACCCATCTACAATTTGTCCGTTACGACTTCTGCGCGTAAGAAATAAGAGGTGCTTATCAAACGGTGGATCTCGTTCGGTTCGATATGTACGAAACAATCCCAGCCGTTGGCTACTACCAGACTTGATCGTCAACGATGGACTTCTCAATCGATCACCGGCGCCGGAGACACGATATCCGGCGACCGAAGAGAACGGCGAGAGAAAGCCCATACGAAGACGACGTGGTCGGGGTGAAGAAGCGCCGAGGCGGCGATGATCGCGATAAGAGAGCGAAGAAAATGAGAGGTTGTTCCGATGGTGAAGCGAGTGAGACCGAGGCCGAGTTGAATCGCATTCTGGTGAAAGAACAACAGAAGCATTTGTCGATTTTTAAGACAGAGAAAGTCGGTGAGAAAATTGTGAATCCCGGTGACGAGTTGCCGGGATCGGGCGCCGGAGGTCGGACTCGCGCGTTGGTGGACAGAGAGGCCTTGAATGTCAACGGATCGGTCAGTGTTCATAATTTATTCAATTTTATTTGGAAAATGATTTTCACACCCCATTTTACAATTTGCATTTCTTTTTTTGTTTTTATGTTCATGAATTTATAATATTACCCTTAATTTACAATATTACCCTTTTGATGTGTGAAAAGGGTGGATTGAAAAAGATCAATATTGTAAATTCACGTGGATAAAGACAAAAAAAGCGTGTGAATTGTAAAATGGGGTGTGAAAATCATTTCACTTTTATTTTATGGTGTTATATATTATAGTATTATACTGATAAAAAAAAAAATTATAGTATTATACATACTTTTTTTTACGTAATCTTTACGAGGAAAAATGGAAAGTCATCGTTATTGTCTGGATGCTATGGAAAACTTTGAGGCATAGAGTATTAAAAAAGCACGCGAAGAAATAAGTTTATTTTAGGCTTAAATACATATTATCCCCAGTGACTATCACCCTTTTTCACTTTACCCCTTCATCTAAAATAACCTTCAACGTTGCCCTCTTAATCTATAATTTAGTATCGTTTAGCCCTTAATGTCGAGAAAAACTTCGACAAAAATATTTCTTGTTCAATGAGATTTTGTTATATACTACTACTTCCGTTCCTTTTCAAGCGTCCAATTTTGTAGATTCAACTTTTTTATAGGGACATCATATTACTTCATTTTAAAGGTTTCAACTTTCCATAATTGCCCTGGAGACATAATCATTTATTTTTTTAATGTAGCACTAACTTTTCAAAAAGTAATGAGAAAAAATAAAGACACTAACACTTTGCACCAACAATTGCACGAACTCTCTCACATGGGATATGTGGGACCCATGCACTCAAAAAGGCAAAATAGGAAATATATCAATGTTTATCCACTAGCTTTCAAAATAGACACTTAAAGGACAACCTAAAACTGTAAAAAGGACGGAGAGATTAGTTTTTATGGCTTATCCTAAAAATATACTAATATAAATATGGGTCTTCTTTCGATAAGGGCATGGTATAGGAGTCAATCATGGAAATAGGACACAAAATAATTCTTTAGTGCCAAAAGGACAAAAGGACAAAATGACAAATCACATACACATTCCAAAAATGCCCCCACTAGCCCAGGAAAGTGTCTAAACCCCCCAAACCCTCTGAAAGTGCCTAAACCCCCAAACCTAATGAAAGTGTCTAAACCTAAACCCTAGGGTACCCTATGAAAGTGTCTAAACCTCTAAAACCCTATAATTGGAAAGTGTACCCTAAACCTAAACCCTAGAGTACCCTATGAAAGTGCATAAACCTAAACCCTAGGGTACCCTATAAAAGTGCCTCAAACCCTATGGTACCCTATGAAAGTGTCTAAACTACTAAAACCTTATAATTGCAAAGCGCACCCTAAGTGCCTAAACCCACTGTACCCTACCCCAAAGGATCTAAACCCCCTAAAATTGAACCCCATAATTGGACTCACCTTTAAAATTGACGAGAGAGAAATCAATTTGAGCCCTAAAAAATTTCCTATCAATGTATTAGAAGCCTTAAAATTAATTTGGACTAAACACCCTTTAAAGCTCCAAATTTGTCCTTTTGGACAATTGTCTGTATAAATATAGGACTCGACCATACTAATTTAAATTTCCTTGTAATTATTTTTTCAAGTAAATCCTGTAAGTCAAGGAACGTACTTCTCTCCTTCAATTATTTACTTTGTGATGCCCACCACGACTGTGCTATATGACCCTAACATCAATTGGCCATGATGTAGTGATTTGGGCGAAATATCAAATTGCTCAAATTAATCAGATTTGTATTGAAAAATTGGAGGGTAGAAATTATGACCGTTCTTTTTTCAAGACAAATATAGTGCATTAGATAGTTGCGGATGCCTCATTAAGTTGATTGTTTATCAAACATGACCTAAACATTTAAGTCTACATTGAAGAACTTGGATCATCGCAGTAGGACCTGTATTAGGCCTCACGTGACAAAAAAAATATAGCACGTCCTTGAATTATAGGGAGGTACCTTAACAATAAGAATCAAAAGGGCAATTGTAAATACTTTAAATTTGAAGTGTGAATAATATGCATTATAAAGAAGTATGGGTATTAATAACTATCCGATATTCTTCAATGCTCAAAAGATTTTGTTGTATCGATTCTAACAAAATTGCTTTTCAGGACAAAACACATAAAAATAAGGAGAATATGAGTCTGATGTGTCATCAATGTAAGCGAAATGATAAGAAAGGTGTTGTGTTCTGCTCCAAATGCAGAAGGAAACGCTACTGCTACCAGTGCATTGCAAATTGGTAAGAAGAGTAGGTACTAGGTTTGTTTTTCTAATGCATCTTTTTATATAAATGAGTATGGGATAAAACCCAACATACATTTGGCCCGATATAGTTACAGATGTGTGAACTAAAACAGCTTTGCTTATTTTAATGCTGGAGGGTGGTTTGGACATGTGCCTGCCACCAACCTCCAATTACCTGTTCCTTTTAGCTACATTTTTTTTTGCTCAGCTTCCTTTTAGCTACATTCCTCGGTGGCTTCTGGAAGGTTCAACCTTAAATTCATTTCATAATGGACGAATGACTCTTGATGTTTTATTATATTGGCTTTTATGAGATGACTCATGGACCTTACATATTGGAATTCTTTGTCATTGATATTATCTCTCTCTCCACACCTTTTTTTCCCATATTTTGCTTCACAACGTAGAATCCCATTGATTTTTCTTTTGTTTGTTGTTTAAAATTGGTGTATAACCTTTTCTTTTGAACAGCGAAACAGGTGAAGTTACTTTGTTGGTGTTCACCACTTCGCTAATTCAGCGTGCTCACCCATATTCATTTCTCTTGTTAACGCTACACAAATTCTTAGTATTGGTTTACTGGGTTTTTTTTCCTTACTGTTTAGTTGTTTATGCTAAAATAGTGGGCTGATTCAGAATCTTGTTTTTTGCTTGGCGTTTAGAAAACTTTAGTAGTACAAGAAACTAAGTAATTGTATAACTAGTGGGATCAAACATCATTGGTAGAAAGATACATGTCTCTTTTACTCTAGCCATTTTTCTCCTCATCCACATCTTCCTTTCCTTTCTCCTCTTGTGTTCATACTCAACTACACCTCCGACCAAGCAAAAGAAGTGAAAGAAGGTGATCACGAGCTTCTGCCTCGGAGGAGAATCTGAATTGAACATTCACTTATCATCTTATTCACGTATTTAGTTCCCACTTTAATGATTGGATGTAAAAAAAAATCCATTCTTGCTTGAGGATTCCCACTTTTGTTAATGATTTACACCGAATGAGGTTCTTCTGTAGAAAGAACTATCCATTGATGCAGCTTCTGAGGGGTTGGATAGAAAAGTTCATAGGGAGCTCTAAGGATAAGAGTGGGCCTATTGTGAGGTCAAACCACACTAACTTTGTTAAGACAAAAGAAGGCTTGACAATGTTCTTTATTTTGAGTCTATGAACTTGCGATGTCTTCAGGGAGATAAATTAACTCACTCTTATTCTGAGAAAGAGCTTGAGAGATGACTTTTTTCAACTTAAGAGTGTATCATGCACCAAGATGGTTAGGAAACTAATAGGTTTATTGTCTTTACGAGGTATTGGTAAGTGGATTATTTGATCTAGATCATGGGTGATGTAGGATTTTGGCCAGTCAGATGTTAGATGTTTGGTATGGCTGCTACTTGCTCATTACTGGTCTGCATGTCAAAGACGTGCTTTCAATCAGACACTCAGAACTTTCATTGATGGAGCTTCTTACCAGCTATAAAGCACCGACACTCCTAGGAGGCGCCGTATTGCCGTATGGGACACGGGGACACGGCGGAATACGTATGGGACACGCCACGTGGCGTGTCCCCCAATTTTTTTGAATTTTTTTACGGGGACACGGCAGGGGGCAAATTGTAATTTTTTTTAAAAAAATTGGGGTCAATTTGTAATTTTTCAAATTTTCAGGGGTCAAATTGTAATTTTTTAAAATTTTTGGGGGTCAAACTGTAATTATCAATCTTTAAATTTTAATTTTTTTTATAGTATTTATATATATATTTCCGTGTCCCCCGCCATGTCCGTGTCCCTTTTTTCAAAATTGCCGTATCCGTGTCCGTATTTGTATCCGTGTCCGTGCTACATAGCTTACCAGTATACTTTGTGTCTACAGCCATTCTTTGGTGAGTTTGTGTTGTTGTATGTGTTTGAAGTTTTTGAAGTTTTTAAAATTTAAACGATATATTTTATAAAAAGAGACATGTCTTTTACCGAGAGGTGTGCGTTTTAGTTTTAACCTTTAAATGAAAATACATGTTTATTAGGGAGTCATCTCTATTATCTAAAAGGGTTGACCTTTTATTTTAATTGGAAAGACAATATTTGAGTGAAAGACGTGATTGTTATGGAGAGGTGTTTATAATCCTATCAATAAAATGTAAACCCACATCGTTTTAAGTACTAGAATTCTCTTGTCTCTCTCCATTATTTTTCTATACTTTATGGGCAATTCCATTGATACTTGGCACCCCTGTCTTCCACCGATCGTGCAACGTGGAGACTAACTTTGAGATATGTGGGTTGTATCTTGGAGTAGTATTCAACCATTAGAACCTACACCGATTGTGCAACAGTCATGCAGATGTGGCTTGTACAGTTGTGCAGAAGTGTGGCCAACTAATGTAGGGCAATAACGTGAAAACTAGCATTGATCATAGGGTGACTAGGTTGTGAGAAAATTATAATGGCTGTGTTTGGTTAGATAGTTTAGTTTAGTTTTGATGATGTCATCAGGTGTAATGAGTGGAGAGAGATAGAGAGAGAAATGAGGGAAATGATGATGTCATCAAAACTAAAACTAAAACTAAACTGGGAAACGAACAGGGCCAATAGTTCTCAGGTGAAAAAATTATAGAGCTTCCACCCTAGAATGGTAGAACAAACGAGGGATCTGATTTATGGTCCAAGAGAGGGTGTTGAGGTGAAAGTTATTAATGCTGCTGTGAGGAGAAATGTGAAAAAGAATTAGTGCAAGATCTTTCAACCTTGCCTCAAAAGTCTCCGGCATCCCTTCAGGTTTAGCATTGGACTCCCTGAAGTTTTAGGCGCTTTGAAAATTATAGTGAACTTGGAATACAAACAGGTAGACTTCCAGTATCATATTCCCTTGATGTTTCTTGTTCATCGAACATGGATTGGTCAACATTCACTTGGATAGCTAGTCAGTTCCTGTTTAGTGTTTATTTTATCTTTCCCCCCCTCTTTTGAGACTCCTGTTTACTGTATCTTCACTATTGCAAAATGGGCAATTAGAAGATGTAGAGATGGAAAAATGATGGCCGATCAAGTTCTAAAGCAATTTAGACCTTGGAGATGTGGCTCATACTATGTTTGATGGGTAAGTTGAGGATACTGAAGCTGAGGCGCTAAGGGGAATGCAACATAAGCTCCTAGTGCCTTCTTAAAGGGACAGAGGCATGACTCATGCAGTTATACCTGCAAAACTAATCTGGTTGAAGTTCATGTAAAATGATTTCAGTCCACCTGACGCCGCATTCCCCTCCTCGCCGCTAGTCACTTTAGGGAAAAGTTTCTTGTCGTTACGTTTTTCTGATCATGGCTGGCCATTGTGGCCAACAAAGGTAAACTGAGCTATATCGGGCTTTTACAAGTTTACATGCTTGATACGCTCTGATCACTACACTTGGCTTGAATGGTGCTTTTTAGAAACCAAGTTGAGCTCAGTAGCCCTTGCTACAAAGCCAACATGATAGTAGTGTATAGATACACTTACATATCTATGCATGTTATTTAAGATAAGATATTTTGTGATCATTTTAGAGAGCTTGTAGGGGTTGAAATTGGCTTTAGATTGACTGATCATTGTTTGAGCACATCCTCTCCCAGTCTGCAGTTGACTATACCGAGACCGTGTGCTATTGTTTTGAGCAAGTCATAGCTGTCCTTGATATGTGTTCATTTTGCTTTTAAAAATCATAAAACAGGTATCCTGGTAAATCGAGACAGGCAATTGAGCATGCATGTCCATTTTGTTGTCACAACTGCAATTGCAAAGCATGCTTACGAGGGTATCTTTCTGTGAAGGTCTCTCTCTCTCTCTGTGTGTGTGTGTTTGTGTGTGTGTGTTTTCGCTTTTCCCTGTTTGCTGTTACATTCATGTGCGTAGCACTAGTTCTCTTTTCCAAGTACCTCAGTTTTGCTTATTTTCTTCATTTTTTTTGGTTACAACTTATTTTCTTTTGTTCTCTTTTGACAGAGTTGTGATAAAAGGTTAGATGCTAGTACCAAATTGCTGCGACTGCAGTACATGCTATTTAAAGCTTTGCCTGTTCTCAGGCATATTTATGAGGAGCAGAACTATGAACTGGAAATCGAATCAACCTTGCAAGGTAATGGAATATATTGCATTGTAAATTAGAGGTCTCTCTCTCTACACACACACAGAACTATGAACTGGAAATCGAATCAACCTTGTGAGGTAATGGAATATATTGCATTGTAAATTAGAGGTCTCTCTCTCTACACACACACAACTATCTATAAACACAATAGTCATAGGTTAAAAATTGTAGGGTATTATGTTGTTCCTTCTTTGCGGTTAGGTATCCCGCTGACAGGAAAGGATATAACAAGGTCTACAGATGGCATCAGTGAACGTTTATACTGGTATGTCTCAACCTCATGTCGGTCAGCACATTTGGAACTGCTCTTATTTACAGTTTTCTATTTTTATTTCTGGTTCACATTCACTTAAAAGCATTCCAACTTCCAAGTTTATCAGATTATGTTCTTTTTTAGATATGTTGTGAGAGAAACTATTTAATTGTTAGGTACCATGTCGA